>PVLC010007272.1:29569-64360 GCA_004027655.1 Graphiurus murinus | reverse complement strand
GGCTTCATAGAATGTGTTTGGAAGGGTCCCGTTTCTTTCTATTTCATGGAATAGCTTGAGGAGTATTGGGATTAGCTCTTCTAGAAATGTTTTATAAAATTCACTTGGAAAGCCATCTGGTCCTGGACTTTTCTTTGATGGTAGACTCTTTATTGCTGTTTCTATTTCTTTGATTGTTATTGGTCGGTTTAAGTTTTCGCTTTCTTCTTGGTTCAATTTAGGGAGGTTGTATGTGTCTAGGAAGTTGTCAATTTCTTCTAGATCTTCCGTTTTGTTGGAGTACAGTTTTTCAAAGTAGTTTCTGACTATCTTCTGTATTTCCATACTGTGGGTGGTAATTTCCCCTTTTTCGTCTCTTATTTTGGTAATTTGGGTTGCTTCTCTCTTTTTTTTGGTCAGGTTGGCCAATGGTTTATCTATCTTAACAAAGATGTATGCTATATTGCATGAATTACTACAATAAAAAATTTTAAAAAAATAAATAAAAATAAAAATAAAAAAGGTTGAAGGTGTAGCTTAGGGGTAGATTGCCCTGGGTTCAATTCCTAGCACTATAAATAAATAAATTAAAAAAAAAATAAGCGTGAGCCACCACGCCCGGCTTAAATTTGTTTTAATAGTTCAAAATAAAATATAAAGACTATAGAGATAATTTTCAAAGATTTTCCTTAAAATGCTACTAGTAGCATTTTCTTCATGGCTAATAACACATAATTTTCAATGTGTACATTTTTTGTAAAAATAGACATTTTAAAACACCCATGTAAAAATCATCTACTAGAAAAGCCAAAATGAGAAGCTTTTATCAAATACAAAATTTCTAGTTCATTTGTCACAGTGCCACAACCCTCCATTTTCTGCCATGATTTTAGAAACATTCACTTACTTTAATTTTACCCAGACACAGTTTCTTTATTTTCTCTTGATTCTGAAAACAAAGACAATATAAAATAAAAACTAAATGTCATCATTAATAATTCATCTCTATAATTATAATCAGAACATCCCTGACACACCTGCTACTGTATTCTTATCCCTAGAGCATTGGGGTATGGTAAGAGAGATTAAAAAATAGGCACTGTGAATAATGCATCACATTTAATTTCTGTGGAGTAGTGTTAAATAGAGCTTTGCAATAGACAAAAAAGCAAAAGTTAAATAAATAAATAGAAATAAAGATTTGCATGTGCTGAAATTTCCTATGGATCCCAGGAAAATGATAAGAGGCTAACTGGGTCATAAAAAAAAAAAAATAAAAAGAACCTGGCCTTTATAGTATACCTTTGTCTACTCTTTAGGCACAAAAAGCACAACAATGAAGCAAGCTTTGTTTTACCTTCCTGGACATTAGTCTCTGTAGCAGGCCTTTGAACATAGCTTACAAAGATGGCATAAACAGCTTTCCTCATATTTTATAATGTCCATTTCATTTTGTTTCTCAGCAAAATAACTTTTGAATCAAACTTTCTAATTCAAGGTAACTATAGAAAGGGCCATTCTCAGCTCATTTACTATCTCACATTCTCTAGGTCCCCTTGTGCTGTTCACACTCGTACCTTATTATTGACCAAATATGGTGTGTCCATTCCAATATCCTTAGCTTAGATGATTTTCTTACTTATCTTTCTCTCTAATCATTCTGTAGTATTTTATGACATTCAGACATGCGTGTAAAAACTTTTCTCCACAGTTTATTCTTTCTTTTGCTTCTCTCTAGTATATATTCTTTTTTTCCCACTTCATTTTTGTTTTCATCTTTTCTCTTCTACATACCTACTTACTCTCACCTCATTAATCATTAAACATGATATGGAAAGGCAGATTTGAAAACCTCAGCTCAGTGATCACAAAAGAGAAATGTTTATAGTGATTTTAAAATAATGGAATTATTTTAATTAAAAATGATTTTAAGGAAAATTTAACAACTTTTCTATCTGAAAGAGTCCATAAAACATTTGTCAAGACATTGTAATAGTTATTAATCTCTGTTCCAGTCTTTATGATCTTGAGGTGGATTTATTACTTAGAGATAGGAAGCAAGGAATAACAGAAATGTATGATTCATTGCAATCCAGGGCCCCAAAGTTGAGGAAAACTGTATGGTACAGATAGAGTATTGACTAAATGTGTCTCACGTGCCCTGCAGCCAAGGGAACCTGAGAATTAGCCTGCTTGAGTTTTATATCTCAAGGAAATATGACACACTGAGCATTGCTGGCAGGGAGTACTACAGAAGAGTTAAGGCTATTCTAGCAAGTCCTTTTGGTCTCAGTATATTGCATTCCTAGCATTTGCTACAATTATTATTTAAAACAACAAATAAGAAGTGTGAGGTGGAGGATGACTGAGTCTGTACAAGACCACCCAGTGGACTGTCCTATTTTTCAATAAATGAAATTTCTTATGTGGCTTATCATGTACATTTTTATGAACAAACTTGGATATATAAACTGTATCTAATTCTCAGATATCTAATCAATCATTAATCTATAAATTTAATTTTTTCACCAGAAAAATGTCTTATAATTATTGAAAATTCATGGGATGTTTAATATAGTTTGGACAAGTCTCTGATGTTAGTTTTTATTGCTGTGTCCCTAAAAATCGCAAACTTAATAGCTTAGGTTTGTCACAAAGATCATTAGAGTATATGTTTGAGAATAGCTCAACTATATCTCTGATCAGCGTTCCATAGGGTTAAATCAAGGTGTAAAATATGCTAATTTCTCAACTAGAGGCATGACTAAGAAGATATTTATTTCCAAACTCATTTTTGGTTGTGTGCTTATGGGACTTGAGTTTATTTATTTATTTTTGCTTCTTTGACTCTCAGTTTATTGAATATTCCCTAAAGTCATAACTACATGATCCACTACAGAGGAAAACAGTTGATTTCTTCAAAGTTAGCTGGTGAATCTTTATTCTGACAATCTCTTTTCATAAAGATCCCAGTTTCTGCACAGCAACTAGTTGCAGGCTAGCATTGTCATGGCTGCTGACCTGAGTTACAGTTTTAAACACACACTGGACTTGGATACATGAGGCACAGTTGAGGACAACAGCTATAAAGAAAATACATTATTAAGTAAAAATTGAAAGCAATGACTCACAGAAAAATAGCAGCCAAAACTTTGGACCTAGGCATGTGACTAGAATATTTGTTTATTTTGGAGATACCTATGTTGCAATAAAGACAAATTTTTATACAAAAGTATCCAAGAATTACTAATGTGAATGCTAATTTTAGATGTTGAGGTAGGGCAAAGGACCTGGGAACAGGAATGGTTAAAGAGTCTATCTATATAAACAACAACAATAGTAACAACAAAAAAGGGAACATTAATAAGATATAAAGGTAACAATAACCAGGTAAGGACTCTGTAAATTAGAACAAAACTTTAGCCCTTTTTGTGGACTACATTCAGGGAACAACCTGTGCAAACAAGGATGGGGGAAGGTGAGCAGACAGGTGTGCCAGGATATCAGAGCCCAACAGCCCATGAGATAATGGTTCAAATTAAGAACTGAAACTGGGAAAAGACATTGAGTTTCCAAGATCCAATTATGAACAACTCTAAAAGCAGATGGGGAACATCAATAGTTATATAAGCTCACCTCCCAAGAACTTCAACACTTACTCTCTTCCAGGGACCCGTCTCCAATGTATGTGGGGAGATGTTTTTGTCTTCTTTCTTTGACAAAATAAATCCTTGTACTTCTTTACCTATCCTTCTATAGTCTGTTGAATTTTAATTTTGCAGATTAAGTACCCAATAAGGGGAAAACCTGCATCCCTTTCTGTTACAGTGCCAATGAGTTTGCATCAAATGATACCTAAATGACTTGTGAAGTGTTGTTTCTGAATATTTATGAGGGTGTTTCCAGAGATTAGTATATGAATCACTGGAATGGCATGTGCAGGCACTAGTCAAGTAAATGCAAGCCCAGATAGGAAAAAATCTTCTTGTTTGTGATATTAGTACATCAGGTTCTTCAGTCTTTGATCTCTGAATTTAACACCAGCAGCCTCTTGGGCTCAGGTTTTTGGCTTGATACAGAGAATTAGACCATTAGCTTCCTTGGTTCTAAGGTTTGGGGACATGGACTAAGCCATACTACTAGCATCCTAGATAAAGATTTTAGAGTTTTTTGCTTGTAGATGATTTATCTCAAAACTTGTCAGATTCAATAATCATGTTAGCCAATACCTACAATAAATCTATGTTCATCTATTATCTATCTATCTATCTATCTATCTATCTATCTATCTATCTATCTACTGTCTATATATCATCATCATCCATTCATCCTATCGGTTCTGCCTCTCTGGAGAACCTTTATTAATATTGCAATAAAACCCTCACAAACTATCTTCTGCCCGACATCTTGTTCCCCTGTGTCCTCACCACAGTAATCCCTCAGTTCACTCTTATAGCAGATCTGAGCTTCAAGCCTACCTCAATCCTCCAATGGGTCCACCTACCTTCCTCCCTCTCCTCATCTGTTGTAGGCCTGGGACTAAGTGGAGGGGCCTTTGGACATACGCTTTGGACAACGGACAACTTAAAAAACAAATGAGAAGGGGCCCCAACCTCCCTTGCAGCCCTTCATAGACAGATTATATCCTTAGCATAAATAACCCTACAAAATAGGCAAGCCCTTAACTTGCTAGCGGTAAAGAAAAAAAAAAAAAAAGAAAGAAAGAAAGAAAGACTTGCCTCTTCCTTAGAAAAATGTTACTACTATGTTAATGCATCAGGCATCCTAAAACAAAATGTAAATAAACTACAAAATTCGGCCATAGGACTCAAAACGAGGCAAGATACTTCCTCCCTCTTTTCCTGGTTCCCATCATCACTCAGTGCCTGGCTATAACCTTTTATTTGGCCCCTTGTTATAATCCTTATTGCCTGCTCCTTTTTACCCTGCATCTCCAAGTTCCTACAAAACCAAATCACAAAAATTTCTAACCAAACTTTCAACCAGCTTCTCCTTAGGAACTATCAACCCTTGGCTCCCAATGACATCCTCTACGGAAAAGGCTTCTCCACATCTGACTTTCCTATACAACAACGCTTCATATGGTTCCTAGAGGACATATTACATGACCACTGGTTGCTGACACCAATAGTATCTCCAGAAAAATGGCTTCAACAGATTCCCCACCTCTGGCTTCAAGGAACCTTCATAAATTTTCACCTCCCAAAAATCTTTTTTCTCTGCAGCTATATGGGTATACCTGTTCATGCTCCTCACTCCCTCACTCCCTCACACGGCGGCCCCAACCAGCAGGAAGTAGCCAATGACGAGACACGATGCCGCTATCCCAAATAAAACCAAAGAGGAGGGAGGTGTTGGAACGGAATCCCTACAAAAACATCCCAGCATGGCATACATCCGGTTTCTTTTCCGGGCATCAGCTGGCAATGGGCATCAGCTGGCAATGGGCATCAGCTGGCGGTGCCTTCCTGTGCCCAGGGGTCAGCCAGCCTATCCCCTCTGGCCGGCTCCAATTTCATCCCCTTCATCCCACCCAATGTAGCCCCATACCTAACCCTGCAAGACTGCCTCCTACCCTACCTATAAATATCGCTTGTTTCCCTTTGTACTCAGGAACAATAAACTTTCTCCCTTTCTATCACTCTGTTCCTCTGGCCTCCTATGGGATTCCTGGGTCCCCCTTAACCCTTACAAATATAACCATAAAACTCTAGTAATATATGATACCATCAACCAATCCAAACTCAGAAGCTTCAAAAACGAAAAAAAAAAAAAAGACTTTTTTTGGTGTCTTAAAAATTGCAGTTCAGAAGACACAGGTTCAGATAGCTTTGATGCAATGTCTTGATGAAGGCAGGAAAACTGTAAGCTTATATGAGGTTTGGATATGAGAAGGAGTAGGTTCTAGGTAACCAATAGAAAATGTAGAAAAATGAAGAAACAGAATGGAAATGTCCACTAAAGCAAGAGACCATCTCTTGAAACTAATTCATAGATAACTTGTTCAGATATGACAATTGTATAGAGTATGGGGCATAAACTCAGAAACTCATAAAGCAACTTTTTTGGACATACCAACATATCTAACACATGACTCAGACTAACATGACTGCGCTGCAGTTGATAACAGACCCTTGGGTTAGAAATCTCTTCCTGTGTCTGACGGACCTACATCATCAATACATTTGTGGTTATTGATAAGTGGCTGGTAAGGTTCAATAATTGCCAAGGACACTTGACAATACCTGCATAAAAAGAGCAACTTTTCCCATAAGCAGCACACTGAGCTATTGTTTACACCATTAGTTTACCATGTGTATGACTTCAATCCAGCTACTTCACTTTTGCCCTGCTGTTTGTAGACAAAGATGAGTGCAACTCTTCAGCCTTCTCTGGATCCAGACCAACTTTGGAATCTCCTCTGCCATTCCTGGACTTTGTTCATTATATCCCTTTCCTGCTTGTTTGTAGCTTCCAGGAGGTTACACTTTTATTAGTAAAAAGTGGATGACTCCAATCCTGGTTTCTGTTTGCCGTTGTCCAAAGACTACAGAAGTGAAGCTTTACATTTCACTTATATTGTCACCTGAAGAAGTGCATGCTTTCCTCACAGGTGGCATGCAAACTTTTCTGGAGGTGATGGTGAACTCATTTTCTGTTGGACTGATCACTCTCATTAGGCTTTCACATTTTCAGTCATAGCATTATTATGTCTGGCATCCAGAAAATATAGCTTCTTCCCATAAGATACTTGTTATTTTTCCTCTTTAAAAATCCTACTTTTAATAAGCAAACATTGGTTAAAGCACATGTTATTCACTTTCTCTTCTAAATTGTCTAAGTTCAAGTTCTTTCTCCATTTCAAGCTTGACTAGAGGAGGTATACATATTTGGGTAACATTACCATTTCCATAACAATTACATTCACTGGAACACACGTTCAGCCTATGTCCTTGACTTGTCAATGACAACTTAAGAACAAAGGAATATAAGTGCATTTCTGTTCTAAATGTGATATTTTGAGGAATCCTTTTAAAATCTCTCAAGTAAGTTAGAGTATATTAAATATACAGGCACACACACTTCTTTATGTAGAGAAAGAATATGAGTTTTAGAATTAAGTATATTTGGGCACAAATCTTTCTTCCAGCATTTACTATAATTCTATATTACCATTATTTTTTTCTTTTCTTATACTTGTGTTGGGCATAATTATACATCATAATGAGATTCACAGGGATATACTCATACATGTACATATTACTTGATATATTACCCTCAGCATCCCATCCCACATGCCCCTCTTCTTTTGCCTAATTGCTCTTGCTAGAATTTTAAGTATTGCATTGAATTGTATATTGCCTGTATTATGTTGAGGTAAGTTCTTTCTATCCCCAATTTTTTCAGTGTTTTTAATATGAATGTAAGTTAAATTTTGTCAATTGCTTTTTATCTATTGAGATGATCTTTTGATTTTGTCTTTAGTTCTAGTTATGTGATGAATTACAGATATTGATTTGCACACTTTGAACTAAACTTGCACCCCTGGAATGAAATCAACTTGGTCTTGGTGCATAATCTTCTTGCTGTGGTTTTAACTGTGATTCACTAGTACTTTTTAAAGAATTTCTGTAGTTCATAAAAACATATTGGTCTGTAATTTTCTTTCCTTGAAGTATCTTTATTTGGTTTTGGTATTAAAATGATATTTGCTTTGTAGAATGAGTTTAGGAGTATTCTATCTCTTTCTATCTCATGGAATATTTTGAGGACCATTGATATTATTTATTCTTTAAAAGTCTTGTAGAATTAATCTAGAAATCCATCTGGCCCTGGGATTTTCTTTTTTAGAAGGCTGTTTATTACTACTTCAATCTTATTGCTTGTTATTAGTGTGTTTAGGTTTTCTGTTCCTCTTGGTTCCATTTAGATTATATGTGTTCAACTTACCAACAAAATTTATCAAATTCTTCTAGGTTTTATAATTTATTGGAACATAAGTTTTCAAAAACAATGTCTAATGATCCTCTCAACTTCCATACAGTCTGTGGATGATAACTATGTTTTCGCCTCTAATTTTATTGGTGTGGGTCATTTTTCTCTTTCTTTTGGTTATATTGGCTAGGAGATGAGCTATCTTGTTTATCTTTTCAAATTCCAACTCTTTCATTGATTTTTTAATTGTTCAGAATTTAATTTGTTAAAGGTGAGTGATAATTAGATTAGCCATGATCAAAGGAGAACAGAAGGAAAAATATCACTAGTTCACATTACTGTCAGTGGGACTAAACAGAACCTGGGAATTAAAAAAATTAACTTTATCAGAAAGACAAAAATATAGGCTGGAAAGTAAGAATATAGGATGATAGGATAGAATGAGTTGCATCCAAAAATAAAGAGAAATGTTCTGTGTGTGAGAAAGGGGACACAAGGTTGACTGACTTGGGAATCTTTTTAAAGCCTTACCTCATGAACAGATGTGAGAGAATAAGGAAGAAACTGTGATCCCACATTCCCCTTTGAGGAAATACCCTAGTAACCTGAGACCTCCCACATGACTTAAAGATGCACTGCCTCCCAACAGTATCGAGCTGGGGACAACCTTTAACAGATGATCCTTTGGGAATGGCATTCTAACTCTATACTTGTAAAGAGAAAATATATTAGGTAGCAGTTTTCAATTAAAAATATCTGGGAAGAGAGAGTATACTTGGCTTATGTTAAAGGAACAGCAAGAAAATTTGTGTGCTAGAGATAAGGTCAGTGAAACAAGAATGGCCAGACTACATAGATTTTAGAGCAATTTACTTCTCTTTGAGATAGAAAGTCACTGGATGGTTTTACCAGGGAGTGGTATTTTTTGTCCTGTCTTCAAATGACTCATTCTGGTTATTAAGTTGAGAACATATGAGAAGAAGTCAAGGGAAAGACGTGAAAAGTAGATTAGAGGCTATCATAAAATTATTAGTGAAGATAATATGAGATGTGGTTGATTAAATCATGGTGGGGTAGAAACTCTTGAGAAGAGTGGACATATTTTGAAAATAGAAGCAATAGTATGTGATGATAGGTCAGATACAAAATGTGAGTAACAGATTAGTTTAAGATAATTTCAGCAATTAAGATCTATTTGAAAGAATTAATTGCATCAAATTAAAAATAGAAAAGTCAGAGAAGAAGCAGATTTTTGAAAATGAATCAATCTGGATGTTCAAAATTATATTGTGATAAGAAGCAACTCTGTAATCTTCAGGTACTAAAATATTCATTCATTTCTATGGTGCATATTCAAAGAAAATTGACAACAAGGGTTCTGTTTTTCACAATTACTGAGAGGTCCAGGTTGGTGAAAGCATCATGCTGGTGTGTGATTTAGCACTCACTGTAGTACAGGTTGAGAAACACATTGAATCATGCACTAGATGATAGTTTCTTCTGCAAACAAAACTCATAATAAATACCATTTGCCAAGGCAGGTCAAATGCTCATATATATTTTCAAAAGCAGTAAAGATATGCTGTTTTAGCAGATAACTAAAATCTTGGATACATTTGGTTTATAGTACTCAATATTCATCATAAGATATTTAGTTTTAAATATAACAAGTATGTAATTCTGATTAGATGTCTAACTGGTGATATCAAACACAGAGTTGTCTATAATGATACAGATATCAGGAGAATAGTCTGGGTTGGAATTAAAGGTTTTAAACCATAATATTGGAGATTAAATACAGACTGAGAAGTCTAAGGTCTAAACAATGGGTCACATAGATTGTGTGGTTAGGAAAGTGAGAGAGAGCAAGAAAAGAAAACCAAAACAGTATGCCCACTGATTGAACAGCAAGGAAACCAAGAAAATATCATGTTCCAGAAGCTGAGGGAATAAAATGATTAAGGGAGGATTAAATGCTCATGTATGCATAATGCCGCTAATAATGAAATTAAACTTGACCACTGGGTTTAGTAGCATGGAGAATACTGATGACTTTAAAGAGACATTTTTTATAAAGTGGTAAGAAAAATTGCCCAATTACACTGGTTAAGAAATATTTGGGGGAAGGAAAGTTGTGACAGTGATTTTTAAGAGTCTTATATAACACAGGAAATACCTAGAGAGAAAAATGGGGTCACTTTCTTTCCCCTTTTCTCTGTTCTAAAATGATTCATATTAAAATATGCTGATAAAATGATAAATAAGGAAACATGATGGAGGGATGTGGAAAGTGCTTACTTTTTATTAAACTAATTGCAGAGTTTTAATGTTGTTATGAGTTGGACATTAAATGCTCCCTGAAGACCCATATGCAAAAGCCTTGATCATCAGCCTCTGGAATTACTGGGAGGTGGTAAGACTTTTAAGAAGTGGGCTCTATTAGGAGGGAATTAGGTCTTTAGGCACCTGCAATTGAAGGCAATATTGGGACAGTGTTCTATCTTCCCTCTCTCTCTTTGCTTCCTAGACACCATGAATGCTTGCTCATTTATGCACTCCCTGCTATGATGATCTGCCTTGTCACAGGCTTAAAGCAATGAGGCCAATGAATATGGACTAAATCCTCTGCAACAGTGAGTTGAAGTAAACCATTCCTCCCTATATGTCAATTTTCTCAAACATTTTGTCACAGTAATGGAAAGTTGACTAATACCAATGTCATCAGCTTTATCACAGCATGCATTTATTTATTTATTTATTTATTTATTTATTTATTTATTTATTTTTGACTCTTCATTTTTTACTCTTCATTTTGCTTTTTGTATCATATAAAAAGAAGGGGACAAGTATTAGGTCAAGAGAAACCTTCGATCTGTTGGCTATTGTTGCAACATCAAGTTGAAGAGTAAACTCAGAAAATACCCTCAATCAAAATAGCTATTATAAAATATATTTGAACAAATGGAAGGATTTTGCATACCAATCAAGTAAAAAAATCGTTTTCATGTTCCTAGACTATGAGGAATTGGACTGAATATGAAATAGAAGTAAAGTGACTTACATTAGTTCTACCAGTTCTCGTCTCTTCCCAACCTCTTCTTGATGTGGGGCGTCACTCATGCTCATGTGGCTTCTGAACAATCTTACCAGAGGAGGCTGATAATAGGTATCAACAAGATATTAGTGATCAGAAGAAGAGTGAGATCTCACACTCTCACTACTTCAAGTATTTTGCAAACTCCAGTAGTACACAGTTCAAGTTCTCACCCAGTTTCAGCTGCACTGTAAGTTCCTCTCCTGGTCCATTCAGGCAGTCCTCCTTCTAGGAATACCTGGTACCTCAGCATCTCTTGTTAGTTTCCTCAGATTTATTCATACTCTCTAAATAGTTCTTTCATTGAAATCTTCAGTTGAATTATCCGACTATGATTCACTATAATCTTTAAATATTTTAAAGGACATATCTAACATTTTATATACATTTTATATTATTTCACTAATATTATTCTTACTACTCTTATCGTCCAGTGGAAGCCCCTTTAAGTCAGCTCCTGTATCCTTTTGGCACATCATCACCATTTTTGAGTTCTTTTGTCTCTCTGGATTCACTGTGTTTTTCTTTCATCTAGTATTAAGATTGGGCATTTTTGTGAGGAGCTTGGATTGAACTGTAGTAAAGAAGACTGGAGAAGGAGCAGGTTTACTCAGTCATAACAGACTAGGCTAAGTTCTGGTAACAAACAACTCCATAATCTCAAGGGCTGAAAGGAGCAAGCATGAGTTCCATAAAATAGATCTCTCTCTGACTCCAGAATCTTTGTTAAATATGGCTTGCTTAAAAATCCCATTAATGAGTTAGAAAGAACTTTTGTGGGTTTTTATTAATCTCAATATTTAAGTGGCACAGAAAATATGGTACTTGATTTCACCTGCTACTTCTGAGGCATTAGAGTATACTCATGGACTGCTTGGCAGATATTCCTTATGTTTCTTAAAATGAGCATAATTAAGACTTAGTGACCACAGACTATAGTGTTTTGTAGCACTTTACTTTTTTTGTAAATTTTATAGTATTTTTAACTAATCATTTTTTAAAGTTTTTTTTTTTTTCAAATTCTCACAGTACTTTCCTTTTTAACCTACTTTTAATTCATAACACAAGTAGAATAAAAACACATTAGCTTTCTAGTGCCATGTAATGGTTTATCATGAATTTAGCAACGTAGCATCTATTTACTAGCTTACAGTTCTGTAGGTCAGACATCCAACAGGATGTGGCTGAGTTCCCTGCTTTTGGTTTCACCAGACTGTCAATCAGGTTGAGCTCTTGTATGAAGGCTCTGAGGGACAGTCTAAATCCCAACTAATTCTGTTGACAGAATTCACTTCCTTGAAATTGGAGACTTGTGTGGTCCTCATATTCTTTTTAACTGTCTACCAGGGGCCACTGTCTCCCAGGTACCACTGTCAACTATTAGAGTTTGCCTAAATGCCCCATCATGTAGCACATTTAATCTTCAAGCCAGCAATAGCTCTTCACATCAATCTTGTGCTTTGGATCTCTGAGTTCCTCCACGTTTGATCTCTAGACCCAGATTTACAGGAACTATATGATTAGGTCAGGCCTACCAAATAGTCTGGAGGTCAGTCAGTTTGGGACATTAATTATGTTTCAAACATCTTTTTCCACAGAAGGTATCTATCTTAGTTCAGGCTACTATAGGAAAGTGCCATAGACTAGGTGATTTATTAGCAACATACCTTTATTTCTCATTGTTCTGCAGTGAGGGAAGTCCAAGATCAAGGTGCCAGTAGGTCAGATGTATGGGGAAGTACAACTTCCTTATCTTCACCAGCCATGATGATATAAGCACCTCCCCAAATGACCATATTGGAGGTCAGGATCTAAAACGTACATTCCAAAGCAATAATGTAATTGCAGGAATGGCATCACATCATATCCCTAGATTCCTATCACACAAGGGGGAAGATTACTTAAAGGTGACTGTCATTTGGTATAATCTTAAATTCTGCCTCCCACACTAGTGTTCTTAAAACAATCCTTTTATTCTAGATAAAATGTATACAGAATGCATATGAAATGATTACTTAGATTTGGGTAAATGACTTATTTTTAAGAAATTCTTGTCCCTGGGAATAAAATTCAATGTAAGTGGTCATAAATTTTAAGAAAAAATATGAGATATGAAGAAGAAAAATGCATAATAAAACAATACTGTTCTGAAACAAGGAGAGTATTCATGGAGATTGGCATATTTATGAGAAAAACCATTCAAATCAAAGTTGAAAGTCCATGAGTTGATTGTCAAATGAATAAAAAATGATTGGAGTCCATTAGCTTATTAATTAATCAAAGTCCATTGTGTCTCAAAAGATTAAAATTGAGCTGCAGTCTAATATGAATTTCGAGAGCCTTTTCTCATAACAAGATTTGAAGACAAAGTCTTGTTCTAAAGGAAAATGTCTGGAATTCTGATTGGATCAAGAGGGAACCTCTGAAAATAGTTTCAGAGCAAATAGAATGCTCCCACCTGTATTTTGCTTTCTGTGACCAGTTGGTGCTTGACAAGGGCAGGGTTAGCGTAGGACAGAACAAAAGGAAATTAAAGATATCAGTGTCACCGATTTGTGGTTACAAGAGGCCATCAGTGTAAGACTGAGCTGCCGTTCTGGGAAATATCTTAGGTCAAAATTGCATAGCGTAGCTCTATAAATACTCTCAGGTTGTTTATTTCTCTATTACCTGTGTACTCATTTCTTATCCTCAAAAGGGGAAATACCATGCCCTCACATTAGATACCTTCCTGAATGGCCGGAAGCTTCAGCCCTGTGCACTGTAACCACAAGAAGCAAACATTCCCATTAACCACTCAATCTGATTATTAACCTCTAAAAATAAGCACAGGTTGGAAAGTTGACTTCACCTTAAGAAAGGGAAAAAGAAATCGATAATGACTTAGATTCTATTTGTGAACTAAAATGTTCAAGCTGCTGAATAAAATGTGTCACAAACAATGTAATGATATAAAAAAATATTACTGGAAAGACTTGCAGAGGGAACAGCAATTGCTTTTGGTGGATTTTGGTATTCTTGAGATGACAATAAATGTCAGCAAGAATGTGAAAGTAAAAACAATAGAGAAAGAAATAAAATCTTGTCTGGGTACCTACTGAATAGCCATAATCTCAGCATAAACATTTAATGCTTACTGCTGTGAGCTGTGGTTCATAGTCAGCATAAGTTTCTATTCTTCACGTAGCAATTTGGTTAAGTGAAACATCCTTTACATTTGACACTCACTTTGGAAAATAAATATACTAATGCTTACTCTATTACTAACATGATGTTAAATAAGACAATATAGATAAAGCACTTACAAAAACACTCATCATGTAAGTGTGGAAATTTATTATTGTCATTTGTTTTGTTCTTGTTATTTCCTATTTTATCTTTCAAAACCTGTGATATTTAGCTTCTTCTCCAGAATGTAGAGATCTTGAAGTAGTATCACTCCCATGCATAATATGACTAATACGAAAGTCATGACTTCTGCTGCATCTAAGAGTGAGCTGTAGTTGAAGAACAAATAACTGCCCCAAGAAACATTGACTATGCCTAAGCTTTCTAAAGGTAGAGACATCTAGATACAGATTTAAGAAAAAGTCAGCTAGGGGAGTTGACAATTTTATAAATGTTAAATACAGAAAATGAGGTCTTGAAATTCTGGAGACTATAGCAACTGGGAATACCTACACTTTTCAGGGTTTTTCTCCACCAACACCAATTAGCATTTATATTAAAGTCCTCAGAAATTTGTACTTTAGTGCAGATCTAAAAGAGGGGATAAGGCTATTTTCTTAATCCAATTTCTTTTGTTCATGAAAATATAAATAAAGAAAAAATAAATGGGATGAGAGGGAGGGTAACTATCATCACTATTAATTAAAATTTATCAGAAACAATTATTATCAGTAGACTTGGATATAGTACAAATATAGAAATTATTAGGAAAAATTTAAAATAACTATGAGAAATAAAAAGGCTCTCATGAAGGCATGAACACATGCAAAATAAACTCTATAATTTTGGAAGAATGATGGAATTTTAAAAAAGGAGTTCAAATTGTTAACAACAAAACTGAAAGCAGTTCAATTTAACAAAGTTCATGTGAGCAAGAAAAATGTTCTAGAAGATTGTGAATGCCCTCACCCTAAAATAGGTTCTATTTATAGCAAAAAGGAGGTGATGTGCAAAAATAATCTAATTGACAGTAGTTAGCATTTGCCATATGGATATAGTATGTTAGGTTTAAAGCCTTTGGTTGGTTGAAGCTCAATTGTTGTGACTGGCTGAGCCACAGTGGCTTGTTTATAATAATCATTATTGAAGTGGGTCATAATCTGCTTATACATCAAGCCAGGACACAATTTACTATGTGCAGATGTTTCTTTGGCTCAGACTTACTGGTCAAATGCAGATGTCAGTTTAAGAAAAATTGTCTTTGAGCAACAACATAAAGATTTTAGAAAAGAAAAACACATTACCAGAAACAAAACCTCTTAACAATTTAGTAGTAGACTGAATGCTACTGATGAATCATCAACCTTAAAGATAGATCAAACTAAATGGCAAAGAGATAAATAAAAGAAACAACAAGCAGAACATTTAATAGAAATGGAACTATTTTAAACATGCCAAAATATGTATAATTGAAATCCCCCAAAGAGAAGAGAAAGATAAAACACAGAAGAAATAGTTGAATAAATAATGACAGAGTTCCAAATTAATGGAGAACAACAAGAAGCTCAGAGGTAAAGCAAGTTAAGATAAGGATGGACGATTTAAGATTAAACAAAATAATCTCTAGACTTATTTAAAAATTTGAAAACAAAATAAAATTTAAAAATACTGAATGTAGCCAGTGATAGGGAAAAGCATTTCATAAAGAGGCACAAAGATTAAAAACTACAGTTGGCATTTAGTCAGAAATCATGAAAAGCAGGAGACAAAAGAATAAAACATTTAAAGGGTTAAAAGAAAATTAACTAAACTTATCAATCCATAACTTTATAGTAAGCAAAGATATCTTTAAAAAATTAATGACTTTTTCAATTAAACAAAAATTGTGTAACTTAAAAGAGTTATACTAATTCTTCAGCTAGAAAGAAGACATAAATATAGAATTTTGCAGGAAAATAGCACTGAAATCAAGAAAAATTCAATTGTGATTTAAAAAAATCTTATGGGACCTAAAGATAACGATATGATCCAAAAAGTAATAGCAATGTGCTATGTATTTTAACATATGCAAAAGTAAAACAATAAAATAATATGGAAGAAAGAAATTGGAATGTACTCTTGGGAAATTCTTTAGTAACCTGTGAAGTGATATAATATTATTTGAGTGTAGACTCCAATTTAAGGTGTATATTGTAAACCATAGGATAATAGCATTTAATAAAGGAATAAAGAATATGTACGTATAAATATATATATATATATATATATATATATATATATATATATATATATATATATATATTTTTTTTAATGAGTGGACAAGAGCCGGGCGTGGTGGCGCATGCTTGTAATCCCAGCATTTGGGAGTCTGAGACCGAAGGATCTGGGTTTGTAACCAGCCTCAGCTACCTAGTGAGGCATTCCGCAACTTAGTGAGACCCTGTTTCAAAATAAAGAATAAAAAATAGACTGAGGGTGTAGCTTGGAAGTAGAATGCCACTAAGTTTAATCCCTAGTACCCCAAAAGAAAAAAAAAATGAGTGGACAAGAATATATAGGAGCCTTAGTAATCCAATATCAGAAATAAAGCTGATGTCCTTCCTTAAATGAATGAATAAGTAAATAATGGTATGTCTGCACAATGTAATATATGAAATATTACTCATCAATAAAAGGAAATGTCTATGTATTATAGAAATATTTTCTTTAAGCATTGATATTCTTTCAAAAAAGGCTTCAATTTTAGATATCTACTAAAATTAAGAAACTACACTTAAACTATAATTTCTTACTCCACTTCTCTCAGAAAAAAAAAAAACAAAAAAAACAAAAAAAACAAATCTTTGTTTTGGTCTTGTAATTTTATTTTCCTTTTCTGAATTCATCTCTTTAGTTTCAAATATTTTATAGTATTATATTACTTATAAATGTTACAGTTATAAACATATTCATTATACTAACTTTATCATATATATCATTTATAATAGAGTTTAAATTTTCTTGGGGAAAGGTTTCATCTTTTGTTCTTTTTCCTTTTCTTTATCCAATTATTATTAATATGGATAAGAAAAAAGAGACTTTGGAATCATAATTATGATAGAATACCAAATCTTTAAGATTAATAATTGCTTAAAGAGTATGAATCACTAGAAATCTTTAAGAATATTTAAAAGTATTAAACATAATGGTTCTATTTACAAACAGGAAAGCTGGCAATGTGTATGTAGTGTCAGAGGATCATTAGAATCCAGGCCTTTTGATTTCTAAATCAATTGAGTAGTTTTCCCAGTAAATTATACCTAGACGTAGTCCACATGTGCACAAAAAAGATTTAAATTACAAACTCCAAACTTTATGGAAAAGTGGTAGCAAGTTCTTTTTGTAAGTGATGCATTTTCTTTAATATTGTTCAGAGCAAGTTTTGCATCATGTACATAGAATTCTTTTCTTCTGAGAAAAGAATCAAGTAACTCTTATAAAAAAATCTGTGGTCTCCATCTTCTCAGTTAAGTACCCACCTTTCATAGAAAAAAAAATTAATTTCTTGTTAACTATTATGTGCTAACCTGTGACCTAGATAATAACTAGGCATTCAGACTTTCTTCTACTTAAAAGCTGCTTGAAGGTAGATTTCAGTAGATACACTTGCTTCTGAAGACACTTGAAAGACTTCACATATGTTAATTACAGCAATCAAGATTCATAAAGCCTAGAATTTTACAACTTTTCAGAGAGCCTCTGGGAATAGAATATCTTCCAATTCAGTGGACAAGTTAGATCCAATTATGCATTTTCCCTTCTTTTGGCAGCTCTCTCCTTTGGTATGCCTATAATCTGCAAAGGTAGAAAAATGCAAACTCAAAAAAAAAAAAAAGCAAACTGTACTAGTAACAGAAGAAATACAGTCCAAGATTATCTTACCATGATAAGTACTTTTGTTGACAAAAGTTCTATCTATGTGTTTATTTGTGACAAGATAGTAATTTCAATAATGAAAGGAGAAAACTTGTCAAAATTACTAGATGCAGTATAGATACAGATACACAAATACACACACACACACAAAAGGTACCGTTGAATTTCAAGCATGAACATTTGCAACCTCTTATACTTTCCTCATGTTTAATTGGAAAGAAAGAAAAATCACAAAGAAGCTGAAAGACAGTGGTAGGACCACATATAAAAATAGAATTTTGTTTTTCTTTTTTCTTTTTTTTTTTGTTTTGCGGTACTGGGGATTGAACTCAGGGGCATTCTACCTTTGAGCTATACCCCCAGCCCTATTGTTTTATTCTTTATTTTGAAACAGGGTCTCACTAAGCTGCGGAGTGCCTCACTAGGTAGCTGAGGCTGGCTGCAAACCCAGATCCTCCGGTCTCAGCCTCCCAAATGCTGGGATTACAAGCATGTACCACCACGCCCGGCTAAAAATAGAATTTTGACTTATAACTTACAGCAAGTAGCCCAGAAAACCTTTTATCTACAATTTAAAAAATAGGAATTCAGCTTGCTATACCATCTTTTAGGAAACCACACTATTTCTACTAGCAAGCCCAAGAAATTAAAATATCCTATATTAACTGGACCCACATGGATAAAATTTAATACCCAACAGTTCCTCTGTATTTTGTCCTGCCTCCTAATTTAGAAGAGAACATATATAACCATGTTTCTACATATGTGTAAATATATGTGCATGTGTCTGTGTGTGCATATGTGTATTTCTGTTAGGATATATGTGTGTACATATGTGTATATAAATGCTAGTGTATTTAAATGAATATGTATATATATTTCAGTGGAACGTAATATGTGTTTATTATTAGCACTGTAATTTAGTCTTCTTTCTCTATGTTTATTATTTAAGTAATCATAATAATGATCAGGATACATGTTTTATGTGTATTTAAATAATTTTTTAAGGATCATTAAGAAATTACAATTTCCTTTATTCATTTGTCTGTTGATGAACTCCTAGGTTGGTTCTGTGACTGCTTTTGAGAAGTGTCTATTCAATTCAGATGCCCATTTATTCATTGGGTTTTTTGTGAGAAGATAAACAGATTTTTTTCTATCAAAGGATTAGTTTAACTTAAACTACATTTCATAAACTGATATTTTGAAATGTTGTATAAGCTCTTGTCCTTTTGTAAGTTAGCATTTCTCTAAAAATGGCAATTGCAAACCTCTACCTCAGCATCCTGTTCTAGACAAACTAGCTAATCATATGAAACTGTGAAACCATGCTCCTACCAATAAGAGTGCAGTGCAGAAATTCATGTTAGGAATATTAAAAACTGATCAGCTTTCCAGTTCAATGTGTATGCATACCTGGCTTCCCTAGTAACAAGACCCCTTTTGCGAAAAATAAAATCACTTTGCTGAGCCATTTTAGAACATGTATCTTTTCGTAGAGCACCATGGAAACTTATTTCTAACACATATGCATGTATTTCTATAGTATTCTTATTTTAATGTTTTTGGAAAGATACCAAGATATACCTGGGTAAAGTTATTCCATTCCTAGATTTTGGGGAACTCCCATTCTTATTTCCACAGTCGAAGGACTAATTTATTATCCCACCAACAGTGCACAAGTATTACTTTTTCTCCATGTCCTCACCAGAATCCACTTTTGTTTGCATTCTTGATGATTGTCATTCTAAATGTAGTCAGATAAAATCTCATCATCATTCATCATTTTGATTTGCATTTCCTAGATTGCTAATGATGTTTAGCATATATATATATGCATATATATATATATGATATATATATATATATACATTTGTATTTCTTCTTTTGAGAAATATCTATTGAGTTAAACTGCCCATTTACTCATTGGGTTGTTTTGTTAAGTTTTTTGAGTTCTTTATGTATTCTAAATATTAGTCCTATATCCAAGGAATAAGGAAACAGTTCAAATGTTTGTAAATGAATGTATCACTACTAATGTCATTAGCATTTATGGAAGAAGCAGGTATGTAGGAGGTGGAATGCAGAGGGAATCACATTGAGAAATGTTGCAACATATATTAATGCATCTGTTTGAAAATTAATACAATGTATAGTTACAATGCTCCAATAAAAATGTAAAAGTAAGTTACAATTGACTATGAATTATTCTATATAAGATAAAAAATTTTGACATTGTCTTTTTATTTTATCCATGCTTATATAAGGGTTAAAATCACATTTTCTACATAATGTTATTTGATGAACTACATCTTGATTGTTGGACAAACCATTTAGAAATGATTTGTTGTTGTTTGTTTTGGTTTGGTTTTTCATTTGAGAATACCTGACGGATTTATAAATGAAAATTTCCTATGACAATAAGATGGCATTCTTTAAATAGAAAACATAAAGTTAGAAACAGGTAAGAGAAAGTAGAACTATAGAAATTCAAAGGTTATAGGTTCCTATTCTATGTGTCATCAAGCTTGACAATAATTTCCTTTTTCTCTAAACTTTCTGTTACCTGTTTGTACATCTATTACAGTTTCACTTGTATTTATCCTTTAGCTATTTGTACACATCAAATGGCAGTGAACACATGTATGTCAGGAAACTTGTATGGGTTTTTGTTTATACCCACATCCTATTTTGCAAACTTAAATCCACTAATAAAGCAGATAATAGTTTTCAAACTATAGAGGATCTCAATCTTATTAGAGTGGTATGTAATAACTTGTATGACAACAAACAACATTTTTTTTTTTTTTTTTGCAGTACTGGGGATTGAACTCAGGGGCATTCTACCTCCGAGCTACACCCCCAGCCCTATTTTTTATTCTTTATTTTGAAACCGAGTCTCACTAAGTTGCGGAGTGCCTCACTAGGTAGCTGAGGCTGGCCGCGAACCCGGATCCTCTGGTCTCAGCCTCCCGAATGCTGGGATTACAAGCATGCACCACCACGCCCGACTTACATGATTTTTTTTAAACAGACATAATGTGATTCTTTCCTTACCAGAATAAGAAGATTAGAAAAGAAAGTTTCACTGGATTTGTATCTAGCAATTTTCAGCAGACTTCCTGTGCTGAGTAAAAATGAATTCATTTATCACCATCTTCCACTTACTTCACTGAATTCCTTAAAATTCAAACTTTTGGAGGCCTTGTATTCAAAGTCTAACAATATTTGATATTTTTATAGAGCCTCTGTGTCTTCCTAAACTTGTGATTTTCCACTCTTTTGGAATGTCATGACTGTCATTTCTTCAATTTTAATGTTTCAGATGAAATGGCCTTCCCCTCAATGATTGTGCTATGTGAAGTAAAATCTGCCTTCAATCCTTCTCTGTTACTTCTGTGGTGCTATTCAGTTTTCTTTCCTGGTCCTTTACATATTGTCATTATTTTATTTAGTCATTGACCTACTTTCCTATTATCTGTTGTTATTGTTATTTTGTTAACATGATTGGTTCAATAAGATGTATAATCCATGAGGGATGAGCTTGTGTCTTGTTTCCTACTAAGCACAATATCTGGAACATAAAAGGTGCTCGAAGAACATGTTGAAAGACCATATACTGGAAAATCTAGAATTTTGTTTCTAATTTTTAAAATTATAATAATAAATAAGAATAGAAAGTTAAGCTTAGGAACTGTAAATATGACAGGAAGATAATTTTTTTGTGTGTGGTACTGGGGATTGAACCCAGGGGTACACCCCCAGAGCTACACCCCCAGTCCTATTTTTTTATCCTTTATTTTTAAAACAGGGTCTCACTAAGTTGAGGAGGGCCTCACTAAGTAGCTGAGACTGGCTGAGAACCTGGATCCTCCGGTCTCAACCTCCCAAATACCGGGATTATAAGCATATGCCACCATACCCGGCTAAATTTTTTCTTCTCTTCACCTATAAAAAGTATTTATTGAAGAGGTTTTCAATAAGAATATGATTTTTAGGTACAGACATAGGAAACAATTCATGATATCCTATGGAAATGTTTAGGTTATTTCAGTTTTATTTAATATTATGATGCAATTATCACATAATAAATTATCTGAAACCACAATTGAAATGATATGAAATATTAATAAATGGCCTAATAGTTAAAAATTATTCAAAAGAGTCTTTGTTGTTTGTAAGCTTCACTATTTTGTCTTCTGCAACTGAAAATAATATTTTGTTGAATAGAAATCCTATTGGTCTAACTAAAGTAGATAAGTCAGTACAGTGGGATTTTCACATTTAGTACAATTATGAAAATAATTATGTATATTGTATACCTACTTATTAATTATTTATGTACATAATTATGTATACAATCATGTAATTATTTAGTACAATTATGAACATAATTGGCTGTTGGATGTTTTAGTTTTTTCTCTTCTTTCTATATACTGTGTTCTTGCCATGAAACTCTAAAATCCCGTGAAAACAGGGAGAATGTTTTACCTATCTGAAATCCCTTAAAATGCCATGTATCCAGTATTTTGTGCAAGAAATGCTGACTGAATGAAATATATAAATACATATAAATGAGCTCATAGTGTGTTCTTAATGCTGCCCCCACTTAACATCACCATTTTATCTCTCTTCAAAAATTCTAATCATTTTATTGAGGTTCATATTTCTAGATAGTAGCCACAGTGAGTATAAAATAAAATGATACTGAAAGATCTGACCTAATTTAAACTCATTTGGATTCTTTACCTGGAGAAACTGTGAGACAGTAAACGTATGCTTTAAGCCGTTAAGTATGAGAGTAAATTGTTATTCAGGAATATAAACCTAATACAGGAATGCATCAAAATTTTTCTAACGCTCATTCAAAAATATATTAAATACACAGGTCTTGCCTATAACAAGACCACAAAATATAGACTAAGGGTAATAAAATGTAAGATGGTATGGCTACTATGAACCCTGCTCACATCTCACACTCTAGTTGGCAGATAAGATCAGTAAAGAGAGGTACAGTCACACAGTAAAGAGAGATGTGTCTTAAAAGACTTGGATTCAGGTTTATGAGAATGTTATGAGTTGAATTGTGTACTCCTCCCAGCCTCAAATATACACGTTGGAATCCTAATTCCCAGTATCTCAAAATATGACTGAATTTCAAAATGAGGTCATTGCAGATGTGATTAAAATTAAATTAGTTAAAATGAGGTCATACTAGAGTAGGATGGTCCCCTAATTAAATACAACTTGTGTCCTCATAATGAAGATGATGGCCTTATGAGGACAGATGCACAGACAGATGTCATGTGATAAAATAGACATGAATGAGACTTAAATTAAGAGTCAAGGGATACTATATATTGACAGAATGACACCAGAAGCTCAGGAGCAGTGATGCACGATTCTCTAAAGTTTACAGAGGGAGAATGGCTCTTCTCACATCTTGATTTTGGTCTTTCAGTTTGCAAAACTATGAAACAACACATTTCTTTTTTATTAATGTGCTTTTATTGGTGAATTATCGTCTCACATCATAATGTAAATCATGTTGACGTTGACATACATGCAGACAGCACTTGGTGCCCCCCCAATACAGAGTACTGAGATTGACATTGGCATTTTCACATATGTACACACAGTCAATATTAGTATTTCCAATAATGAACCTCAATCTTCCCTCTCCCCTTCCCTTAGACCACTTTCCTGGCTCCACTGAGGTTTGTCCTCCATTATTTTTAGTCCCTCTCATATCCTAGTTACTCCCTAGCTTCCACATAACACATTTCTGTTGTTTTAAGTCACCAAGTTTGAATTTGTTTTTTCCAGTACTTATAGAAAACTGAGATACAGGGCATTGGAATTGGGCTGTCTGAATTTGAATCCTAACGCTGAATTTGAATGCTAAGGCCTGGAATCTTAGCCTAGTTCTGGAAAGTTACCTAGTTTACCATACATTGTTGGGATAAACTTCAGAAATTAATAGGGAAAGGATTTTTTTTTTCCTTATGCAATAGTGACTCCCCTTCCCCAACTGAAGATTTAGCATTGATTGATTCAACTAATTGCAAATCATAATCAGAAAAAAAAATGTGTGTGTGTGTACTGAATGAACATGTACATTTTTATTATCATTCCCTAAATAATACAGTGTAATAATTTCTCTAGTATTTCCATTATATTAGGTATTATAAATAATCTGGAGATGATGTAACATATAGAAGAGGATTTGTTTAGGATATATGCAAATGCTATGCCATTTGACATAAGGGACTTGAGCATCCTTGGGATTTGGTATCTGAAGTAGGGGCACTGAAATCAAGGGATGGCTGTATTTCTTTAGGTGTCCTCAGTTCTTCTTTCAGGAGGGTAGTACTTAAAAATTATTCACTTAGTTTCTCCTTCTTCACCCACAGACACTTGAAGCCCAGTCACTCAGACTACAGAGTCCACTTTGCTGGAGCAGGTATTCCAGCTTTGAGAGGTACATTTTCCCTGATTTGGGGCATGCAGTTTCATTTCTTTTGGGCTTCAGTTTTCATATCCATAAAATGGCAGACTAAGATTATATAACTCAAACCTTTTATCTTATGATTCAGTGAAACAATGCAGGTAAAGTGTTAGTCACAGTGCTCTGAACATTGTGAGTGCTCAATATATAATCAATTAAATATTCTCTTTGAAACAAACATTGTCTTTCCACATAGGCTGACTGTAGCTGAGAAGACAGAGGGGACTTCTTTTCCATTGGTGTTTATTTGAGGATGGTGATCTGGTTGCTGTCGGCCAGGAGACCACCTTGGAGTTTATGTTTTTGTTCTCATTGGAGATGAGGGTTTTGTGAGTTAGATTCCTGCATAATGCTGATATTCCTAGAGTTCCCTTCTGTAGCAGTCCTGAAGTCTTCCCAATGCCTCCCTGTGAAGGAGGTGTCCACACCATGCCTTCTGAACCCAGCCAGAGATTTCACTCCCTGTTCCGACTGTTCACCCCATTGCATCTCATTTGATAAATCAATCTTAACCTCCGAAAATGAAAATGGCACAAAAGCATCCTGATACACTTCAGGATGCCAAGTGTGACATCCCATCAGCTGTATGGCTAGGGCAAATGAGAAAGGACCCACAAGAGAGGGCAGACAAAAGTACCTTACTTCCCCAGCACAATAAGTTATGGCTTCAAAAGAAGGAGAAGTGTTAAGAAAGCAACAGCGGCTGTCAGACCCACCTTGCCAGAGGCATTCTGAAAGCAGGATGATTTTTGATCAAAGACAGCAAGGATGAAGTGAACCTGTAAGAGAGAGGCACAAACTGAACTAGTCTGGGCAGAGTCCCTGTTTCTGAGAACTGAAGTCTTTGTGTGAATGCCACGTGGAAAGGATTATAGTAAAAACGAGGTCTTACAGTCCACAGCTGAACTCTCCAATTACTGTCACCACAGGGAATATGTCCTGAGGCAAATATTACCGAAAATTGAAAATTTTGCTCATGACCTGGACAAAATAATTTAGGCTTTTCTCACTCCATTTACAGATGAAACAATGCATCATGCATTTCTTTGTAAGGAAGAATTTTGATAAACATTATTTGACATCAGTAAGTCTCCAAGACAAAGAGAAATGAGTAAAACAAAAGCTTAATGCAAAGGTTAAGACAGGGATATAGAATAAGGAAAAAATGATAAAGCACACACACCTAGCTAGGAGAAAATGAATAAAAATGGATAAATCTGCAACATAATTCTTTTTTAATAACATAATAAAATTCTATTTAGTGAAACACTCAATAATTTTTCTTTAATCAAACTGCTAAAATTTTGTTTCAGTTCTTGTCCTAAAATTCCTTATAAAGCTATTTCATTATTGTTTCTGTGGCTATTATCTTCAATGATTTGTATTTTTACCATTCAACCACTGTAAGTACACATAGATTTTCATGTATCTGAAAAGAAAATGACAGATTTTTAGGTGTCATATGAAGCCTAGAGAAGAGCATAGAACTTGTCCTCTTTTTTACTTCTTATTATCATATAACAAGAATGTGTATCTTTGAATAAAATTTCAAAAAAATGAATAAACCCAAGCAATAGAATTCAGATTAAGAAAGGGAACACTGTCACTTTCCACAAACTTTCTCACTCTTGTTACCACACATTACTCTGGCCTAGATAACCATGTAACATCATAGAGAAACTTCCCTACTTTCAGCCTCATAAAATGGAATCATGCTGCACTTAGTACATCACTCAATACACTTCTTGAGATATTCAGCACTTTGTTATAAAATAGGCTTTGCATTGGATGATTTTGCCCAACTGTAGGCTAATGTAAATGTTCTGAACCCATTTAGGTAGGCTAGGTAAGATACAATGTTAAGTAATTTCGGTGTATTTAATTCATTTTTAACATAATATTTTCTATTTACAATGGGCTTATTGGGATACAATCTCATGGTAAATCAAGGAGCATCTGTAGCTGCTAATTCTCATTGCTATTGAAGTCTCCCATTATTTGAATATACCACCATTTGCTATTTATACATTTTTGACTTATTTCAAATTTGACTATTATACCTGACACTAATTATAAAAATTTACATTATAGTTTTTAGTAAAATTATGTAGACATTTCTGTTGGGTATATTCCAAGGATATATATTACTATGATACAGTTTTATGTTCATCTTTAGTTGTAGTAGTAAAAATAAGTTGTTTTTATTTGAATATATCTGAGTGTCTAGTATGTGTGAGTGAATGTAATATAGCATATTTTAAGCCTGCTGACATGGTGAATTTCACTGATTAAGTTTTGAATGTTGGAGCAGCTTTGCGTACCTGAAATATATCTATCTTGAACATGATACATAATATTTTTATATAATGCTGGATTCTATTTGCAAATATTTGAAGAATTTTGCATTTAAACTCATGAGAAACATTATCTTTAGTTTTCTTTGTACACTGTCTAGTTTGTTATAAATCTCATCAAATTAATTGGTTTCTCCTCCATGTTTTGAATGTTATTGTATTAAATCAGTGTTAATTCTTCTTTAGATGTTTGGTAGAATTCTCCAACAAAACCATCTGGCAATAGAAATTTTCTAAAAATAAAAAGCAAAAGGTACTTCAGTCAAATGAGGAGAAAAAGCATTAAAATAGTGCAGGGAATTGGGGGAGGGATGTGGGAAGAGGAAAAACAAGGCTTGAGTAAAGGAACAGTTCAAATAGTATTACCTACACACAAGGTTTCGCCACCAAGCTCACTAAGAGGTATGGGGAGGAAGAGAAAGGAGGGGGGTAGATAAATGGAGGGAAAAACATCAAGTGATGTGTGCATATATGTTTGTATTACTTTCAATTTCATTGTGATATATAATTACTTTGCAATAAGTAAAAGTATAAAACAAACAAATATACAAAAAAACACAAAGTCAGCCGGGCATGGTGATGCCTGCTTGTCATCCCAGTACTTGGGAGGCTGAGACAGCAGGATCACAGATTTGCAGCCAGCTTCAGCAACTTCTTGAGGTCCTCTGGAACTGAGTGAAACCCTCTTTCAAAATAAAAATAAAATAAGGCTGGGGGTATAGCACAGAGGTAGAATGCCCCTGAATTCAATCTCCAGTACAAAAACAAAAAGGAAAAGAACACATGCATTCATTTCCTTTGAAGGTTATACAAACTATCTCTAATATCTATTTCATCTTGATTAATTTCAGAGTTTCTTTTCAGAAAATGATCCATTTTTCTAAGTTGTTGAATTCATAAGTGAATTTGTTTTCCATATTCCTTTAATATGCTTATAATGACTATAATATCTATAGTGATAGCTCCTGCTCAATTCTTGGTACAGATGTTTTTCTTTTCTAGTCTTTGCCAGTTTTTCTGAAACATTGCAAATTTTATTAGTCATTCTAAGAATCATATATTATTTATTAATTACCTGTGCTTTTTCCTATTTTTATTGTTTGATTTATTATCTTTGTTATTTCTTTCCTTTTGTTTACTTTGGTTGTTCTTTTTATTTTCTTGAGATAAGAACTTAGATTATTGATTTGCAATCTTTCCAATTTCCTAACGTAAGCAATTAATAGTATCATTTGCTTTCTCAGTCTTGATTTAGTTGTGTCACAAATATTTGATCTTTTTCATTCAATTGATTATATTTTATTATTTCCATTGATCATTTTCATTCAAAGATTATGTAGAAATATGTTGTCTCATTTTATTTCAGTTTTTTCATCTGGTCATTCTGTTACTGAGTTCTAGTTTGTTTTCATTATGATTGTAAAACGGACTTTAAGGCTTTATTGTTTTTTTTTTTTCTAATTCTTGAGGATTGCCTTATTGCAGTTTTATTTTGTACTTTTTAGGATAAAATTTCCCCATTGTTTTCTGTACTATTACGAGTGTCATATGCCAAAGATAAAGAGTAATCTGGATACAAGAAGACTTTAGACAATGAAGGAAAAACCCCAGTGGAATGAAGGAGGTGGTCTAAGAGACGTGGGGAGAGAGAGAATTAATGAAGGAAACAGTTCCACTGGCTTATGTGCATGTGTGCGAATACCAATGTCAATCTCAATATCATGTTTGGGGAAGGAGGGGAGTGGGGAGGGAGCCAGGGAAAAACCCACCAAGTGCTGTGTATGTCATTATCACTATAAATTACATTATAACGTGAGAGTCTAAGATTATATTGTGCCAATAATGTATATAAAAAAGAACATGGAAAAGTAGAAAAAATATCTAAGGAATTTTTTAATGATAAAGAATTAAAAAAAGATAACTCACAAGTAAGAAACTTTTTCAAAAAATCTTAATCACTTTTAGTGTTTGAAAATAATGTTTTCTGGCAATAAAATATAGTTTCCTATCCTTTATTTGTCATAGAATATATATAAGATAAAAGTGAACATTTTAACCATTTGAAGTGTACAATTTAGTGGCATTAAGTGCACTTATCTTGTTGTGGGACCATCATTAGTATCACACTTACTTAGGGAAGAGAAGACTATACTTGAATTCAAAAAACTTTCCAATAAGTTGGTTTCTGTTAATTAGAAGTCTTTTGCTGCATTATGCAGAAAGATAATTGACTGCATGAAATAATTTAATTGAATGGATGAAGATATTATTTCTTTTTTGGTACTGGTATTGAACCCAGGGACATTCTACCTCCAAGCTATACCCTCAGCCCTATTTTTTACCCTTCATTTGGAAACAAGGTCTCACTAAGTTGTGGAGGGACTCATTAAGTAGATGAGGCTGGCTGTGAAACTACGATCCGCCTGTCTCAGCCTCCCAAGTACTGGGATTACAAGCATCCATCACCATGCCCACTTCTATTATTTCATTTAAAAAAAATATTACAATGGGCTGAAGCCTTTGTTGAAATTATTTTAAGTGAAGTTTGTAACCATGTAAATTCTTCTGTCATTTTTATTTGACATAGATACAATCTTCCATATTGTTTTTGAATCATATTTTAATTATTCATTTTCTCCCTTTATTTTCATTTATTTTGAAAAAATATTTTGGCACATTACTTTGCTTCAAACAGTCATTGTTGGCAATAAAATAATTTAGAAAGTTAGAGTAGCAGCCTTTCAATGCTGTCACACTGATTTCAGTAGCTCATTTATCTTATCAAAATTCTAAGTGGAATTGACATCATAGTTCCCTCAGTCAATTAGTGTATTTTACTATTATTTTCATTTTGCCTCCTACCTAATTAATATTAGTTCTAGAATTTAGTATTTACTACTTTCTAAAAGCAGAGAAAGAAGCATAATTTTGTACTTTGCTTGTATTTTATTACGCTCCATTTGTTTCTCTCAGGCTCTTAAAATTTAACTAGAAATAAACACTGGAAGAAAAATAAGACAGTTGTATTTAAAAATATTCAGTTAGGAATGAAATTAGTATTACACATAAGTTGTTAGAATGTGGATAAACCCTAAACATAAGGAGCATTTTCAACTGCCTATGCTTATACTAATTCAAAAATCTTCACAACAGTTCTACGAACTGAATATTATAATCCAGATTTTGTAGATGATGAAAGAAGACTCAATGAAGAAATAAACATATTACCATATGCCTTTTTGTTTGAAGACAGATAATGTATTAATTCATATTAATAATTATGTAATCTCTATTGCAAAACAATCTATCCATACAATATAGCAAAATTAAACTTAAATTGTGTTAAAAGAGAAATCTTCTTTGATTTTATAGTTCTTAGTATAAGAAAATAGATTTCTCGACCAGTAGAATAAGTAGTAGAACTCTTCTTAATTCAAGGACTAAAAACATTTTCCCCTCCCCGTCCTCTCCTGCCTCTCTCTCTCTCTCCCCGCACCCTACACACACAGACAAACATAAACACACACACGTACACATTCCTGAAAGTACCTACACACTCAGTTCTGTAGATGTAATGTGGCTTAGTAGCATTTCATTGTAAAACACCACCTTGTTCTTTGTTCTGATTTGCATGGTTTCTTGACAGAAATTGATTTATTAACTAAAAATGGATAAAAAGTCATTTTTTTGCTTCTTTTCAATATCATTGCAAGTTATTAGATTTTTTTCTTAAAACATGGAGTGTCCATCACTCTAAAGTTATTAAGACAGACCTTATATTAATTCAGGAGAGAAAGATTATCACACTAGGATAGGCACACTCTAAACAAAAAGTCTATGTAGATTATTGTTTTATTATTGTTGCTGCTTAAAAGTCTCTCAGGTTCTGGGAAAGACAAAGTTGGAGAAGTAAAATGGAAGATAACTTAAAGGTGGGAAGTATTGATCTCAGAAACTGGTGGATCCTCAGGGTTAAGGAAAAAGGGTAGTTGAATAACTTGAGTAGTAGAAACATGAACTTTTCTTTAAAGTATTCTGAGAGATGGAAACATCTCTTCCTTGGTTATCTCTAGAATAACCCTGGACTTTAGAAAATTTGTGGAAAAACCTGAATTTCATTTCTGGATTTGAGTAGTCTATATACAATGAACTTATACAAAAAGATCAGTTCTTGCAATGAAGGTAAACATTTGTAGTCCTATCCTAATTGTTTTACCATATTATGCATGTTATGCTCAAGACTCCACCACAACTAAAGTGAAGGAGAATAGGCTTTCAGCAAAACTCAAGCCGAACTTCTCATGAACTTTACAAAGTGGACTTCTTTAATACAGCTTAATTTTCATTTAAAAAATGAGTACCATACTTATACAATATATTATATATTTTGCTTATATATGTCTTAATATTCTCACAGATTCCTTCTTAGAAGAAGGAAGATTTATTTCCCCAATGTTTTCCTTGGTGATTTTTATTTCAGTACATGTGAGACTGAGGACCGCAGATCTCAGGGCATGGTGGAAAGATGCAAAGAGAGGGAGAGTACAAGGCTTTATTCTCACATCATGGAAGCCAGAAGCAAGAAAGCAAGGGAGGGGAGGAAGAACCATATCTAATCCCCAAGGTTAAAGTCCCAGAGGCCCACCTGGATATATCCACTGTTGGAATTACAACCCTCATGACTCAATTACATCAACTCCAAACACCAATTTATGAGCTCTTCAGGAGCCATTCTATATCCAACTGTAACAATATATTCTTGCAATTAAGAAGCTTAGTCATAAAGTGGCACAAAACCTACTGAGAATTATGCTGTTGTTGTTCATTTTCTTTGTAGTGTTGGGTATCAAATCTAGTAGGACTTTGTATCTGCCAGGTAGATGCTGAGCTACATCCTCAGTCCTTAAAATTTTTCCTATAAAGGTATGTAGGATATCAAGATCAAAAGAACCACTATAATAATAAACATTAAAATTGAGTTACTAGTCAAAATGGAAACTGAAAGTTCAACAATTTCAATAAACTAAAAGACAAACAAGCTTATTTTATTGATCTTGGTAAGGCAAATAGTTTGGCAAAATTACTAGAAGAGTGATGGTTAACTCCATGAGCTAGATATAGGTGTTACTGGTTTTATGTATTGTACTTAGCTATAGTATGTAAAAGAAAATAAAATACATTCTCTTCCTTTTAAGAAATTACAGGTATTATTTGCTAAAAGCTACTCTTTTGTGCATGATAATGTGGTCAATTTCTTGTAAATTTTTATGTGTGTGTGTGTGGTACTGGGGATTGAACTCAGGGGCATTCTACCTCTGAGCTATACCCCCAGCCCTATTTTTTTATTCTTTATTTTGAAACCAGGTCTCACTAAGTTGCGGAATGCCTCACTAGATAACGTAGGCTGGCCGCAAACCCAGATCCTACTGTCTCAGCCTCCTAAATGCTGGGATTACAAGCGTGCGCCACCACGCCCGGCTTGTAAAATTATTTTCTAACATAAATCTACATCCCCCCAATGTAAATGTGTCCTTTTTCATTTCACAGAAAGAAGCAGACACAACTGAAAGAAGTTCCTTTGTCTTTACTACTATCATTAATTTGAATATCCAGAATTATTTATCTTAATATTTCCATATTCTTTTTAAAAAATCTTGAATTCTTGTCATATTTTATATGTCCCATTATATCAATCCATTTTAGTTTGCCAAAGCTGTGTTAGGTGTTTTACAGATTTTTACTTGTTAGTGAATGAAGAATTCCAGCTTTGTCTCTAATCTCCTGATCACTAATTTTAGTATCTACATAGTATATTCAATCAGGATAATAATAAGTACAGCTTTATGTAAAGTTAGTTCTGGTCCAAGCAGTAATTCTTTACATATGCATAGCATGGTTCTTCTTTAGCTACTCACAAATATACAGATTTTATCCCCATATTGGCATGTAACTAAGGAGGACTAGGAGAAGGTAGAGGAGGAGGAGGAGAGAGAGGAGGAGGAGGAGGAGAGAGGGGAGGAGGAGGAGGAAGAGGAGGAGGAGGAAGAAGAGAAAAAGAAGGAGGAGAAGCTATATCTATTTGTAGTTCAGCTGTTTGATATTTTTAAATAGTTTTATTTATTACTTAATCAAATAATTTTGTAATTGTAAAAGAAAGTACAAAAGAAACTTTCTTTCCATTCCATGAGTTTCTGTAACTCATGTATTTAAATCAAACTGACAATGAATACATTAACAAGAGAAAAGTTATATAAATTTTGACGAATTTATCAATGTGCCATTAGTTCATAGGAATTATACAAAATATGAAACTCAAAGAAAGGTCCGATGATTAAAGTTTAAGTACCTTCTTCATAGGGAAGGGAGAAATGGGGATATGGACAAATTTACAGGAAGAGTGAATGAGTTTTAAGGAAGATAAATGGGTCAGAAGAACAGGAAATGGCCTGAGGCAAAATTTATCTGGGCTTTATGTATGTTCTTTGACTTTCAGTCTCTGTGATTGGAGATAATCTTCTTTGGTTGGTGAAAGAATAATATAGGAATAAAAGGGAATTTTGTTAATTGTGGGAAGAAAATTTGGAAAAACTGTTCTTCAAGTAGACAAGAAGGGCTTCAGAGAAAAATCCTTCCCTCCAGTTGCTGCTTCTAATATCCTCCTAATTTGAAATCCAAAGAAGCCTATTTTGAAGTTTCATTTTTCTGTTGCTACACCCTTCCAAATTAAAAATAAGAATGTAAAAAATAGAGAAAATGAGAGTCATTGATGCTGTGTTTACTGGAACTACCTGATGAAATAAAGATGTGTGATATTCAAAGTGATGAAGAGTGAATTTTTAACAGCGAGGAACAAAGAATTTCATGGAATCTGTACCCTTTTCTATAGCTCTTCACCATGGAAGCCATACCCTTTCTTAAAAAGAAAGTACCTACTGTCTTTGTAATATAACCCAGGGTTCTCAGATAGATTAAAAAACAGTAAAATCCAGAAAGAAGCATGCCATTAGAAGTGAGCATGGGCCACATGTTCTGCTTACTGTCAAAAACAAAAGAAAGGTCTTTCTTAAGTTATGGGGACTCAAGGACAAAAATAACCACAGCTATGGAAATCTAGTCAACTAAGACCAAGCATTTAAAATAAGAGCATTGCATAATCACACACATAGATACTAAGAATACTCTGCAATTAGTCTAATTGCTCTTATACAATAAAGTGAATCTCAAGATAGGCTGGTTGTAAACAAGAAACTGAAGAAATCAATGAAGCAAGTAGCAAATAAATAGAGGTGGCACACTGTTCGGAAAGTGTACTTAAGTACTGTATGAAGGTGAAATTGATATAGGATACAAGAAATAAGTAGATAGAAAGGAGACGGAGAGGAACAACAAAAGTAGACATAAAATATAGCTTTAATATAAAAACCTGGTGCTAAAGTGCCTCAACTTTTACTCCACAAACCAGTTTTATTTTCCATGCCTGTCTTTCCCAATTTTATGGTACATCTGTAGATCCTAGAGTTAACTTAAAGAAACCATAATTGTCTTGTGCATTGTTAACAAGACAGATAAGATGCCTTGAAAAACATAATTTAGGATACTCTGCAGCTTATCCATCTATCAGATAATAAAGACTTTGATCAGCCTGAGTACCTAAGGATGACCATACCATCAGAAATTGCCTCAGGACTACTGGACTGAGATCATCCTCACATACCTCTTCTAGCCACCCTTCATGAAAGTTCCCTATAAGAACAGAGCCCTGCGCTTCCCCAAATCAATCAATTAATATCTCTCTCTCTCTCCCCCCCCCCCCCCCC
>PVLC010007272.1:0-29469 GCA_004027655.1 Graphiurus murinus | reverse complement strand
GGCTCTACTTTTCCCCGTCTTTAGAAATGAGATACCTTATGGATAAATACAATATACTTCATTTTCTGAAGACTATCTTTCTTTCCTTCCTTCTTTTCTTTCTTTATCTCTCTCTCTCTCTCTCTCTCTCTCTCTCTCTCTCTCTCTCTCTCTCTCTCTTTCTCTCTCTCCCTCCCTCCCTCCCTCCCTCTCTTTTCTTTATTATGGTAGGGATTGAGCCCAGGGCTTCACACGTACTAAGCACTCTCTGTACCACTGAGCTACATCCCAGAACCCTGGGAACTGATTGTCACTGATACTAGAAGATGTGGATTTCTGACCCTACCCGGTGTCAATAGAAATGAAATAAGTCAGAGTATGACCACAACACAAAGCTTCTATGGAATGTGTGTGGAGGGTTACCTCAAGGAAAGTAGAGGGCACTGATAGAGATCTGGCTGCTCCCAAAACAAAGTAATCACTTATGGAACATATAGTAAGTAGTTATTTAGTTTATTCTTAGAATATTGTGGCAACAATATTTGACTTTCATGGTACACTTACCTTGCAATAAGAGTATTAAATAATATGAGAAAGAAAAAAAAAAAAAAAAAAAAGAGGAGAAAAAGTCATGGTCAATAGGTAAGGCCTCAGGTCTGGTGGTCCCTAACTGTCTCATCACCTTTATCCTGTACACATCTCAAAGTTCACCTGGGATACAATATGTTGATATAACCACTGTCATATAATTCTAAATGAGAGAGCAAATGAGAAACCCAGCATTAATTAAATTAAATTTAACCCACTAGTTTGCTCACCAATGCTGAAAAATGCAATGCTTGTATGTTTTTGACATGTTCTTCTTAAACAGAAAAAACAAATGGAGAGATTTATTGCCCATTTATCTTTGGCAAGAGTCCAAGGATAGTTTTTGCTCCCTGTCGTGGAGAAAGGAGCATAACTGTAATTTTCTTAATTATGTGAGGTGCCACAAGTAAAAAGGTGGTGTGGCAGCTCTGCTCCCTGTGGGAGCAGAGGCATCTGTGAGAGTTTTCAGGATTCTTGAATTAGCAAGCTTCTCGGCAGGGGGCAACCAGGCTTGTTATTCTATTTTGGATCTGGGAGAATGTTTCAAATTTACCAGTGGCTTCTGAAAGTGCCTTACCAATCACCTAAGTATTGTTGTGTAATTTTAAGATGTCTGAAAGAATGTCTACAGGATAGCTTTTAGAAAAGCAGATTTGACAAAGGAATTCAAATTAGAGGAACTCAAACTTTCTCCTTTTCTTCACAGCACTACATTTTTTTTAAATGTCGGTAAATGGAAATACATGGCTAGCTCCATATATGACATTTGAAAATACACTGTGAAGGTTGCAGATTTTTTAAAAATAATGTTTAATAATAAAAAGAAAGAAAAGATATACTTTATGCTCTGTTTTTATAAAGTGATTATTTTGCTACTATGTAGCATTTAAAACTGAAGGTGAGGGCATAGAAATTTGGATCCACTTATCTTCAGTTCAAAAGAAATTAAAAAAAACATACTATGAAGAGACAGTTAGGTACTTATCATCCCATCAATGTCAAACTACAGGAAATACAAAATTCTGCTTGAAACTCTAAGTAATGCTTGGAAAATTAAGTATATATTTTATATATAAACATATATTTTGTCTTGCTATTTTTTTTTTTTTTTTTGAGTAGAAGAAAGAAGAAAGTTGAGCAAATTTACAGGTTTAGAAAAGTAAGTTTAAGTAGGGAAATGTTGAAAATTATATTGATCTATGTGAGGACTGATGGGCCCTGGACTCTGAGGGTAGGGAAAGAAAAGATAAAACAGTTGTTTATTTTCTATGAAAAAGAGAAAACATATCTACAGTGTGCTAAACAAATAGAGATTTATTCTTTTTATTTAACAAGGATTCTTCAAGTATATTATGATTTCTGTTCAACAGTTCAGTAATAGAAGGACTATTGTCTTTGTCATATGAGAGCAAGATGTCTTCTGAGTCTCTAGCCATCATTTTAATAGTGAAAGGAGAAAGACAGAGACAGACGCATGTGCACCACTTCCATTTTATTTGACTAACGCGATAATCTCTCTCACAGACTTTTCCAGCAGATTGCAAATTAAATGATACTGGTCAGAATTGACCATATATATATATATACATATATATGTATATTTATGTATATATGTGTATACATGTATATATGTATGTATATATACATATATATATATATGTATATTATGTATATATGTGTATACATGTATATATGTATGTATATATATACATATATATACACATAGCATTCTTGAACAGAAGGGCTAAACATAGTGGAAAAGGGCATTGTGAAAATGAACTTTAAACAATTGGAACATAGGCACAAAACTAAGGCTATGTTAGCAAGAAAGAAGGAGGAAAGAATACTGGGTAGAAAAATAACTGGATCTCTAAATAGATGCAGTAATTTGGAACAAATATGGAACAAAGTAGATTGAAATGACTAGTAAAAAGATTTTCCTTCAAGACAGGAAGTTAGCAGAAAAGGAAGGTGTAAATACTAATTTACTCGCTGGGGAAAGGATAGGTTTTGAGATAGTTCGAGTTTGTCTTCTCAGTTGGAAGGAATGTAAAGGGAGTGTCAGTGATTGGAAAGACATGGATAAATATGAGGAAAAAAGAATATGTTATGCTTGAAAGACATGTGTGCCACTTGATTCTTATTGTTAGGCTGAAACTATTAAGTTAGAAATATTAGATTTTCTTTAGGAATTTCATGTACATTTGAGTCTCTAGCTCTATAATCCCTCTTCACTCAGTGGAAAGAACAAAGGATATCTTTGTTCTGAAAACATTTCAGATATTTTCCTGAAAATAATATACCATGGCTTTTCTGCAAATGGCATGATTTTAATTCAGGGTTTCTCAATACCATTAATATTTGTTTACGTAGTTCTTTGTTGTAGGGATTTGCAATCCTATATTATAGAAAGTTCACCACCATCTCTGGCCTGGAGCATGATTGTTGGTCTGTACTAACTGGATGACAGAAGCAGCTTCCATCTCTCCAAGTTGTGACAACCAGAAATGGCTTTAGACATTGCCAGTGCTCTCAAGAAGGCAAAATATTTTACATTAAAAGTCACTATTTGTACATATCTCTATATATATTTATATTATTTATATTATATCTCTCCACACACATATACTACATATATAATATTATACATACTTTATATATAATGTATATGTGTGTAGAATTTATAAGTATATATATGTATATTTATATATATATATATATGTATTAGTATATACTGGACCAGTAGCAAAGGAATCACCAGGATACACATGGTGATTCTAGAGCTCCATTCTGAATTATTGCATCAGAATATGAATTTTAACAAGATCTACATGGAATTCATATGCACATTAAAGTTTGAGAAGCACTGATCTTACAGATTTATGCTAATAGACTTGTCACTATTCTTCTCCCATCCAATCTAATTCACTAGTCCACTCAACAGACTCCTGCCACATTAATCCACTAGAAATTCCTCAGTGCCCACAAAATAAAATTGGAATTATTTTTGTCTACCTGATTTTTTAGGCTTTCCATGACCTCATCCCAAATAAGTTTTTAATATTATTTCACAAATACCCCATTCAAAATTATACATTCCAAACAAATTCTATTTATTAGTTTCTTGCATTTTCTATTTTCCATAACACCTGACATTTCCTGCAAAATTATGTTCCCCATTCACCTCTCATTTGTATTTTGTGTACATGTGTAGTAAAAGATAAAACAGAGCATTGAATTCAAATAGGAAGTGTTAAAATGTGATTCTGCCACATGAAGACTCTGGAAGGGTATTTTGCTTCCCTAAGCCTCAGTGTCCACATTTATTAATTGTTTTACTATAAATATTTTCATCAAATTGTTTTTTACAATTAAATGAGAAATGGATGAGGACTGATTTATTGGAAACAGAATAAAAATAGTGGTCATTTACATTATTAATGATACTGATGAAAATAATAAAATAATTCACATGATATGTTAAAAATTAATACAGAAGCATTAAAGTGAAAAGTAATACATTTTATATTGTCCAACCACCCTATTAAAAAAAATACTAACCACCACTTACATATTAATTTAAGATATGTGTAATTCATTTTTGCATCCACATGTATTATTTATCAGGAATTTCCAGGAAACACAGTAAGCAATTAATAAATATTTGGTGTAGAATGAATTTAAGTACATGCTCTAATTTTACTATCATATAATTAGAACCTGAAACTTAGGATTTATATCCAATTGCATTCTGTATCCTCAGAGCAACAAAAAGTGTCCCACTGTAAGAAAATCTCAAGAAATATCTGTTGAATATATGTGCAATTGAGCAGTTAACTGTGGAGAGCTATTTAAATTAATATGTGCTCAAAACCCGGAGATAAATTCTATCCCCCCCCTAAAAAAAACAGTCTATTTATGCTTATTCTCATGCTCTACTCTCTTCAATGGTGAGCAATACATTTTCCTACAACTAGGTAGCTTATATTATAAGCTTGAGAAAATATTTTCCTATAGCCATCTGCTTTCCTATTTAACACAAATGGAAACCTAATATTCCAAAATAAACAATCATCTTTGGAGAGAGCTATTTGCATCCCCAAATATTCTTTTCATGTTATAGATCCCAAGTAAACCACCTTCCTTTGAAAACGTACAGATGATAGATAATATGTCATAATTATTTTCATCATCAAGAATCACTTGCTATTTGCCAGTTGATAGGATACTATTTAACTTTTCCCAGTTGGAAATGTCAGTCAGCACTTGCTCTAGCATTATGTGAAACTACATAATGATTTTCTATTAAAGACAGATAATTTTGAGGTCTGCTACAAAGCACATCATTTTCACTTTTAAACAGCTAACTACATTGTTGTTTTCAAGAATCCATGATGGAACCTGCTCTTTATATGTAAAAGAAAAAAAGTACCCATAATTATTCTACTTATGTTAGGAAATATGCTATTTCCTTTAGTCGTGTTTAGCACCTGTATTCAGAGTTATGTTCTGTCTGGGCCTGAAATAAATTATATTCACAGAGCTAAATAGCTTTAGCCTCATCATAACAGACAGATGGTTTCTAAAGGGAAACACACAGCAACTTCTTGTTTTCATCTCTAAAGCAGTGACTGTTTTCTCTTCAGGAGGTAATACCTGGGACCAATTGTAAGAAAAAGATGAAACAGTAGAAATTTATTTGTTGATTATGTCAACTCTAAAGTAAATTCTGCCAATTGTAACCATTTTTGTCTTTAAGTTATTCTTAATATTTGCCTATTTGCATATTCTTAATATTTGCATATTCTTAATATTTGCATATATCTGCCTATTTTTACTGACTTGTAGGGCTTCCTGTTTACTTTGTTCCTCCTCACATGTTTACCTTTTGATCACTTTGGGTTTTAGTGCTAAGATCATGTCTCCTCTTTCCTATTAACAAATACGCACACTGATGGCTCTCAAGTGAGCTCGATTTTCTATCATGAACTCTAGAAACTTAAACACAATATCCTACTCTCCTTGTAGAAGTGAATTTTCCATAAGTGTCTCAAAGTGAATGTAACAAAACTGAGCTCCTGATCTTCCTCCTTAAAACTTCTCACAATTTGCAATCTCAGTTCATATCAAGTCCATTCAAATATCTAGGTATTATTCTTCTATTCTCTTTCTCTCCCATCAATCACAAATCCAATCATTTACTAAATCTATGATCCCACCTTCAAAATATATCTTCTCACCTCTACTCCACTATGCCAGGCTTTCATCAGTACACCAGCTGTCCCTTAGCGCAGGTGTTCATCATTATTGCTTGTATTAGTGTTACAATAGCCTCCCTCCTGGTTTCCTATCTCCGTCTCCTTTTGCTTCTACCTACTGTCAATGAAGCAACTACAGTAACCCTGCTTAAAGAGAGGAGATCATGTCAGATAATTTCTCATCTCTGCTCAAGCTCCACAAAGACTTCCCATTTCACACTAAAGAAATGAATAAGTTATCATTCCTCAGATAATATGTACATACCTGCATCCTTCCTTCTTGGAGGCATTCTCACAAGATATCTGCCTTGGCATGCAGCTGAACATTATAAGCCCCTTTTAGCCTCTTGACTGATTGCCTCCATAGCATTTACTGATACCTAATTGACTATCCTGCTTTTCAATATACGATCACCAGAATAACAGCAGTGTCTTTGTCTGAAAACTTATTAGAAATGAAAATTCTCAGCCTTCAATCCCTGAGTACTGAGTCAGACAGAAATGTAGGAATTAGAGACCAGTCATCTGTGTTTTTACAAACCTCTCAGGTGATTCTGTTCATGATGAAATTTAAGAATTACTATACTATATAGTTTATTCATTTGGTTTACTACATTTATTATAGTGTTTTGCTATTATATTATATTAATATATTATATATTTATAGAATTTGTTTTTATACATAATATATGTGCATGCTGTGATGTAATAAACAACATAAAATCTTCCATAGGCAAATAGCAGAGTCAAATCCCTATTAAAGACTGAGCTTCAGAAGTAGACAATTAAGACTAAACTATATATATATATGTCTGTGTGTGTGTGTGTGTGCCTATGTGTCTGTATGTGTGTGTGTATAGACATAGAGGAACCCGCGCACCACCCCCAGGTGTGTATGTGTATGTGTGAATACATATAGATGACTTTGTCTTCTTCCCTAAAAGTGCAAATATCATGAAAGAGTAATTTCCTATTATTTTTTTTTCCTTATGCTCCCAAAGTATCTGGAATAGTGGTTAGCCTATGATGTGTGCTCTAGAAATCTTGTTAAATTAATGATTGAGTATAGAATTTCACATCTACTTGTTCTTGCTACTGTAATCCCTTCTGCCTATATTATCCTTTCATTCCTTGCTTGATTAATTCTGGTTGTTTTCCCGCACTTAAGTCATGTAACACCCAGAATCTCTTTGAAACTCCAGTACTTTCCTTCTGTGGTTCAGTCTTCAATAGAGACTTTGTTATTTGCCTATAAAAGACTTTAAGTCCTTTGAAAGGACCCACCACATATATTGAATTTGTCTGTTTGAATGTGTACTTTTTCCACTCCATAATGAATTTTTTGAGGCTATATTTTCCTTATCTATACCCAGAGTTTCTTATAGCACAGAATATAGAGTCAGTCCTTGATCAATGTTTTTGAAATTATTGAATTTACTTTGGAACACTATTATCAAGGCAATACAACAGTCGAATACTACTAAAATTGACTCAAGAAATTTCTTGATTGTTGGCAGAATGCATAATGTCAAGAAATTCAAGGGCAAGAAGGAAGTCAATCTTTATGAGGGTTTAGATTCAGAAATCAGAAAGCCTTTTTGAAACAGAGCAGCTACTTCCTCCATGTTGATCAATACATGTTTGCATGCTTTAACAGACAAGTGTTCAATCTTTTCTGAGTGAGAACAAATGGGCAACAGATTTATGAATTCCTCATTTCAAGAACAAAATGAAGACTGATGGGCATCTTTGTATCTCTTTTAAGTTTTCTGGGAGACAGAATCTGATTGATCAGCTTCACTTAGGGACTCAGTCCTAGTCAAATAACTGTATATCTAGTGTTTATTCATTGACAGTGGATGACAGGCAACAAAACAAGTTCTTTTCCTTCACACATATACACTCACACACATGAACATACACAATTAAATGCAAGTATATGCCCTTATATAATCTTTAATAAATTATATCTGAGATAAGATTCTACACCATTGTTATTATTATTAGATTCATCATGTAATCTCTGAATTGAATTATTTTTATAACTTTAACATGGATATAGATAGGCACTTTTCAATATATGATTCAAAGTTTAGTTACAAAAATTGTACATAAAAGAGTTTGTTTGAAATTTTCTCATAGACATGTAAGTTTAGTTTAATTCTTGTATGTATCCAATCTAATTGTAAGAATAAAAGGTAGTTGTTTCCTTTTCCTCTGCATCTAACAGATGACATTTTAAGAAAGGTGAGTCCTAAAATACCCCCATTCATAGAACAAGCATTTGTAGATTATTGATAATTTTTGCTGTGTTAAACAAAGGACAGAATTTCTACATCAAAATAGATTGCATCTCATACACAGAGAATAAAATAAAGAGAATGTAACTATGACATGTGGTTACTGAGAATATATGTATTGAAAAGCAGTTGAAGATGAGATATTGGTCCTATAATTCTCATAATCTTTAGGGTAAGACATAACTCCACCTCCATACTTTATAATCATTCATGTGTAGGAAAAATGGGCTTCTAGTCTTGATGTGTTTTGTAGATACTTAGAAAGAACCAGAGACCCCGCTGAATGACCCTTGATAGCACTTTGCATTAAAATGCTATAAGCAATTTACCTTCCTGGTATTCCTGTTAAGACTGGGCCAATAATTATTATCTGTACAAGTACTTGTTATATAATGAGAATCCTTCTAAATGTTTCTTTATAATATGGGAAGCAACTACTGGAGCATCATATTGTAACCAAATTCTTTCTCACTGGTTCCCTTCCCTCTTTGTCTCATCTGGAATGTCAAAACGACGTAGGATGTTTCCTCCACCTGGGTTCTTGTTCAGTGGATTTTTATGAATGAAGTCCAGGGACTAATGAAAGGTATATAAGTATAAAGTTTAATACAAGAAAAAATAGAAGAAAAAAATATCTCTCCCCATATAGGGGGAGGGGTCCCAAAAGAGAGTAATCACTAAAGTTCCTGGGAAGTGGACTTTTATACCTTATTAAGGTTCTACATCTGCTCTTTAATGATTGGAAAGAATTGAGTCTTGGAGACCCAATGTGCTTTGGCTCCTATCCCCTGGCACCACTTCTTTGCTCACCTACCCCCATCCTTGTTTGCACAGGTTGTCCTTAGAATGCAGTCCATAGAAGGGGATGAAGTTTTATTTTGATTTCCACAGTCTTTGGTCATTATTACCTTTATTATTAACCTTCCCTGTTCTTTTCACAGATGGCTTCTTACCTCTTCCTGTTCCCAGGTCCTCTGCCCTGCCTCAATTTGTGAAGAAAGCACGTCAGTAATTGATATTTTTTATTTATTTACTTGTACTCAGGTAGTTCTCCTTTTTGGGAAGAGTACAGTTGAGGATCAGGAGCGGATTTAAAAGCCATAATTTCTTTCCTGAGTTTCTATGGGAATATCATGCTAGCACATTCCCAACACAAAGTACAAAATGAAGTAAAATATTTCAAAATCTACTTCAACCACTAAATCATTTTATTGGTCCACTGTTGGTTAAAGTAATGAATATATTTGGAAAACTAAACATTTACTAGCCTTCCAGTTGGTCAGTCTGACCTCACATAGTATAATTTAAATAAACAACATTGAACACACATCTAGAACAGAGCATCTTGCTTGAATAATTATCTTCTTGTCCTGGATTATCTAGATTTACTTAACTTTTGCTCCCGAAGACCAGGCTATGTTACAACTTTCCTTCCACTCAGAGCCTAACCCAGTGCCTGGTGAGCAACTGGTCCTTTGTGAATGTCATTTGAATGGAGTCATCTAGTGCACTATTGATTTGCACTTACAGAATTGATCGCTTAAAAGACAATCTTTCCACATGATGAACAGTAGGAGGAGAACACAATTTTGTGGTTCTCATGGAATTGGATGAAAGTCATCTATTTCCTTGCTTTTGTTTTCTAAGAAGAGAATGATAAAACAAAATAATAATAGACTGTTCATTTACCTGGCAATTCTTCTCACAATTTTCTGAGATCATTTAGGTCTAATGCAGTTCTTTCATTTCCTTTATAGATGCCAGTGTTTTTAATAAGGAAATAAAAAAAGACTCTCCTGAAGTCTATTGGAGTTTTCTGCTTTCTCTCAGACTCTTTGATGTATTTCAAAAAACACAGCACTTAAAAAGTGCATCGTGTCCTCAAAAACATTCCTCCTCCCATCTGCCTTGTCAAAAGAATAAAAAAAAAAGATAAGTGTGGTTCTGATATGTTTAGTTCTTATTTCAACTTTTTACACACCTTTTCACTGCCTCTCTGATGCAGCTGCTTGTCCATCTCACACATACTAGGACTCTGAAAATTGTTCTCACTCCAGCAAAACTACTGGTGAAACATACTTCACAGCCTCATGGATTCACTTTGAGCTTGTGAATATACCTGATTCACTCACTAATTTTCCAACAGGAAATAGTAAATTGTGTAATACAGCAGAGTCCAAGTTTAATGCTACTCCACAAAAACTGCTTCTTCTTCATGAACAAGTGTAACTAATGGGCTCATCTTTGACACAGCATGCACTGGACAGAATCTACAAGGTTTGTATAGATGAAAATGTTATGCTCTATATTTTATTGTTCTGACCAGTTTTAAAATAAAATTTTCATCCTGAACCTTGGGTTTTTTTATAAAAGGGCAAAAGCAATATAGGGTACCACATATTTTCTCTAGGCTTAATGTCAGATGATACTGAAGTTTCATAGATTGTCTATGTATCTGAGCCTATATGTTCTTAACATATACGTTGTTTTATATCCCCCTTTTTCCCTTGGTCAAAATTACTGTTCTCTTCCTCATTGGTTACTAATTGTCAGTGGGTCTTTGTGTGTGGTTTCACCTTCAATAAGTTCTTTAACTATGCTGTCTTCAATACTTCTGTTTTCATATTTATCCTCTCCACTCATACCACAAGTTGCTTCTCATTCCTCCCTTTCCTTCATGTCAGAAATTCAAACTCTTTACATGAAGCACATGCCATTCCACTTACTGGGCTCAATGCACTAGATAATAGAAATAAAGAAATTTAAAAGATAAACTCCATTTCCATAGCTGTATAGAGTATGAGGAAGCTAATACTTTCTTAGTTTTTCTATGTATGAGGCAATAAATGTGGATTCGTTAGTAAAACAAGCATGATATTACATCAGTGCTTTTAATATACACTTATAGCTCAAGGTAGACTAAAAGCAAAAATAGATTATTGTTTCAATTAATGGAAAAATCCAGGATAGTTTGGCTTCAGACATTTCTGGATCCAGGGCTCACGTAATATCTTCTGAGCTTCTTTATTTTTCTTCTAATGGTATATATAATGATGGATAGTGACTTTCGTTCTGTCCATAATAACCTTGTGGAAAGAAAATTTTCTCAAGGCTTAGGCAATAAAGATCCCACTGAGACTTTGATTAGCTTAGGAAATAGGCCTGTCCATGACCAAATTACTGTATCAGTAAGATGGGGTTACTATAATCGGTTAGGCCTGGGTCATGAGCCCATGAAGGTCTCTCCTAGTAAAATCATCTGTGGTTTACAGAGGAAAGAGAGGTTTGTGGCCAGTGAAAGAATAAAGGCGTCATATGTAAGCAAAAACAACATGCCTAGACCAAAAATATATGTTATGGTTTGTATATAGAATATCCCCTGGAAGAACTCATGTTCAGAGGTGATATCGTATCATGATTGGTCCAATTGTACCAGTGGATAAATCCATTGATAGATTCTTTGGGTGATAACTTAGGCAGGAAGGCAGGGTGTGGCTGGAGTAGGTGAATCACTAGGGACATGGCCTGGAGGATTACATGTGTCCCCCCACTCCGCCTCCTGCCCTGTGCTCTCTCTTCTTCCCATCGCCATTCAGTGAACTCCACAGACATGAACTAGCCTAACATGGACTGAAACCTCCATAACTGTGAGAAAATAAGTCTTCCTTCCTCAAGGTTGTGGTTCTTACATATTTTGTGTCTCAGCAGTGAGAGTGCTGACTGAAACAATATAGTATAATACTACGGCTATTTTAAATATGAGAAAACTAAGACAAACTTGTATAACTAAGCACACACTGACATCTGATATCCTACTAGGTAGCAGAAGAGGATAGGAGAGACTGCAAAAGCAGCTGAGATTTGAATAGCTGTTTTCTCATAGAAACATGTTTTCCCATCATCTAAAAACCTAGTCACATTTGTATTCAGTGAGTTGACCAGTTTCCTCAATATCTCGCCCAGACAAAAAATTTAGCCTTATTTGTATTATACTGTCAGTAAAGGATGAATGGAGAATAGGGAGAAACTGCACCTGTGGCTAATTGAGACAATGAAGGGAAAAGAAATCATTAAGGGAACCTAATGTACGCAAATGATCAATTGCTATAATTTAGATCTCATGTGCCTTAAAAAGTCTAACTTACCTCATAGTTTCAAACCAGAAAATTATGGAATTTAAAAAAGGGGATAATATTAACAGTAATAAATTGTCATTTTCCTATTTTCTACTTCCCGTCTACAACCCCATCTATATTTGTGGTTTTTGCATATTAAATTTTAATCACCTGAAATAAGTAATACAGTTTGATAGTCAGAGTAAATCCTAATGTAAGGTGTTTTCCTTCTCTCCTGTCCTGGGCTATTTTACTGTACATGTAATGACTTTCACAGCTGTGAGGACCATCACAGCATGACCACTTCCCAGCATCTGCTCCCTATCCTACATGAGACATGAGAGAATCTTATTCCTCAGGCTTCAGAAGGAGCACAGCACTCCTCTCAGGAGTTTTGTCTTTTACTTGCCTTAAGAAATTTTATTATCTGTATCTTTTTGCTTGCACTATGCAAGATATCAGGTTACATTAAAGCTCCTGATGCCTTGGACTTCTCCACTTGTAAACACCTTGTTTTTTTCACTATCTTTTGATTCTTTAGAGTCACAAGTACTATATGCATGTATATCACTATCATATGAACTACATTATTATGTAAGACTAGAATAGACCAACAAAAGTCTAAAAAATAAAGTCACTCCAGTGAAATAAGACAAAGCATATTCAAGGTCACTGCCACCCTGATGGGGCTGGACTCACCATTTTCCTTGGGTACTGCTCAAAGGCACAGTGTACTTGATTATAATTTATTCCGCCAACCTTTGGAATAATTTCTCATATTAGTTCTTGAGTTCTCAAGAATATATTTTTGTATGAAATATGTCTTTCAAATGCTTCCCATGAGATTCTCTATTCTAAATCCCATTTACTTCCCAATGACTCAAAGTCCCTGGAGGCTGAACCACATATATTCTAAACTCTCAAGCTTTTATCTTTCCTTTAACACAAGTTATCTTTCCCAACCAATCCTTCATTCCTGACAGCCATTCTTGAATGACACTGAGAACATATTGCACATATGCTAGAGTTGGGTCAGGCACTACTACTAATATAGTATTTCCTCTGCTTCCAAATTGAAACTGGGATAGGAGCAACATAATTGATTTTACTTAGTTACAAGGTTGCAAGGTTTGATGTGAATGTATGAGTTTATTCTCAGGAAAAAAAAAAACATGTAAGGAGAATCTTTAAATAGCTCTATAATTTCTTAGGTCTTTTTGTATGGGTTAGCTTGTATATCCTGTTTCAATCTTTGAAACAAAACACAAATGAAATATTCATATCATTCATCCATTGTGTAACTTGCAGGCAACACAGTTCAGAAAGCTTACATTATCATTATTCTTGAAGCTGGGAGTCAGGGTTTTCATATTCTCTTTCTTTGTTCACAAAGAAAATAAATGGTTGGTCCTTCATGACAAATCCAGAAAAGTTTCATTTCTATTCCTAAATTATGCATACCCTATTCTAAGGCTATTCTTAGAAAATTAAAAAAACATATAGGCTAATGATTTCCATATGAATTGATATGTATATGTAGTGTGTATATATCTAGTATACAACCAGATGAATTTTAATTCATTGCTGCAATTGAAAATTTAGAAAAGTGAAAGTTAAGGAGAGAGAAATCAGAAATTCATAAAAGGTAATTATCAGAAGTGGGTTTAGGTCAGGGGAAACACTATTTATCTTAAAAATACCTAGTAGTTATCAGAATCTATATCCTTAGTGCTACATATATAAATTTATAATATGTTTTAATGTATTAATATTAAAAAGTTTTACAGTAAGAGAAATATATTATATTTTAAGTAGTCCTTTGAAAAAAAAAATATTGCAACTCATCAGTATTCTATGAAAACAATCACCTGGTGAAATACCACAAATGTATAATGAGACTTGTTTCGCAACCATAAGGTCCCACTGGAATTAGAAAATATTTTGTTTTGCTAGTAAATCTTGAGAAATCTATAGTGTATATCTACTTTCTTTAATAATCACCTATCCATAATTTTAGACTACAGAGCATTCTGTATTTTCACTGGCAACAGGGGAGATATGAATTAGGAGCTTTTCCTACAGCTGGTTAAGAGATCATTCAGTTCTGAGCATATCATCACCAAAGTCAGCATGAAAGTGCTAGAAAGAACCATTGACTGTCATTTATGGAGATAGATTGGTGAAGCAGCACCATTGCTTTGCTGCTGCCTGGGACAATAGAGAAGCATAGCAACCTACTGAAACATATAAATGGTAGAGGAATGTTCCTTAATAGCTGTAATGGTTAATTTCATGTGCTTGTGAAGGTATATTTTAGATGTGATTAACATTTAAATTATGAGACCTTGAATGAAGTATATTACCCTCCATAATGTAGGCGAACCTCATTAAATCAACTGAAGACCTTAAAAGAAAAGACAGAGGCCCCTTGAGGAGGAAGAAATTCTGCCTCCAGACTGCCTTCTAATTCAAGAGTGAAACATCTCTCTTTTTCTTGCTCTTTCTCTCTCTCCATAGCATACATCTGCATCATGCATTCGTATGCTTATTTTTGTTGTTGTTTTTGGAAAATCTTGGCTAATACAATAGTTTTTACCTTTAAATTATTTATTGAATAAATAGCTAAAATTATGAAATTGCTATTTATTTTTAACATTCCCAAAGATTTGTTGACTATAAGTATTCCAAAATGTTTGGTTTATTAGTTTTATAGAAAAAGATAGATATCCCTAAATTTCTTTAGAAGACATATTTTACCTAAATGTTGTAGATGCACACTAAAGTGACACTGTTAGTCATGCCCCTATAAAATCCCCTCTCCTTCAGTGCAACTAAGATTATATTATATGACAGAAGAGATGGGTTTGTCACAACCATGCCTGTATGCCTTATGTAATCCCCTCTCCTTCAGTACAACTAAGATTATGTTATATGACAAAAGAAATGGGTTGGTCACAACCATGCCTGTATGCCTATGTAAGGTTTTGCCTCAGCAAAGTATAGGCAGAAATTCCTTTGTGTGCCTGGAAGAAGTGGGCTGCCATGTGTTTAAGAGGGCCTGTCCAATGGTCATGTGGCATGAAACCAAGAGTGGCCTCTAGAAGCAAAAAGCAGCACTCAGATGACAGCTAGCAAGAAAATTGGACCTCAATCCTTCAGTCACACAAATAATAAGTTATCACAACCACAACATGACCCTGAGAAAGAACCTCAATCCCCAGAATGACATGCATCCCAGCCAGACCAAAATCTCTTCTGTTTGAGATCCTGATCATTGAACCCATATATCAAGGCCCAGGCTCCCAACTCATAGAAAATTTAAGATACTAAGTATATGTTGTTTTAAGCCCCTACCTTTGTGGTAATTGTTTTTAACCAATAGAAACTAATACAAAAGTAAAATAATTATAGTAAATAATGATTGATATAATAACACTATTGCATTTTATACATTGATAAAGGAACTCTTGATGAAAAACAAATAGAAAGTAAGCATTCATTAAAAACATATATTACAGACCTCTACTAACAGAAGTGTAAGAAATATGCTTTGTAATTGATTATTGTTTTGTCATTTTAATTTAATTCAACCTAACACAATTTATTAAATATTTAATTTGTACCAAAAACTATGTCAGATACAAGTCAGATACAAGATACAATGGAATCAACAGATCATTGTCCTCTACATATTTCTCTACAGAGAAACTGGTATTACAGGTTGAACATCCTTAATCTGAAAATCTGAAATCTAAACTGCTGCAGAATCAAGCCTGGTGGTGCACACCTGTAATACTCATACTTGGGAAGCTGAGATAGAAGAATTGCAGGTTCAAAGCTAGTCTCAGCAACTTATGCTTACATTAACTTAGTGAGACCCTGTTTCCAAATGAAAAATAAAATAGGGCTTGGGGTTCAGCTCTGAGTAGAATACCTCTGGGTTCAATCTCCAGTACCATAAAAAAATAATAATAAATAAAGATAAAATGTTGCAGAATCCAAAACATTTTGAGCTTCAAAATGATGCCACAAGTGGAAAAGTCCACACTATGAAGCCTTGTTTCATGTACAAAATTATTAAACATATTGTATAAAGTTAACTTCAAGGTATGTGTATAAGATGTATATAAAACACAAATTTTGTATTTAAACTTGGATCTCACTCCCAAAGGATCTCATTATTTATATGAAAACATTCCAAAATTTTAAAGATTATGAAATCCGAAACAATTTCTCTCTCAAGCATTTTGGATAAAGTATAGTTATCTTATAAATGAATATGATGTACTTATCCTACTGTAAATGAATGTGATCTTCATGTTTCTGATCAAGCCAACTAGTGACTAGACAAATATGGTATTGGCCTTTTCCTCAGAAATTGTATCATTTTATTACAGAATAGTGAAATCTTCAAGTCTAAAATTGCCTAAGATATAGTTAGTGAGTATATCTTGAAAATATGTTTGTGCAATACCCCTTTTCATATTTACTGATTTGGAAATAAATGCAGTGATCTTAGGGTTATCAGATTTAGAATACATTCTAAGAAATCTTAGACTTTGGAATTTTATTTTGATCACATCTCTTTATAAGCTCCCTTTGTAAAAGATGGATGGATTGGATTCATTTTTTATTTATTTTTTCCTACCTCAAATGGGTTAGTAGAGAAGAGAAGTCGACAGGCAATACATAGTATCCTCTTCCCTGTTCCAAACATAAGCCAATTAAGAAATAAAGGAAAGAAATTGTCATGGGATTAGCACATGACCTTTAGTACCTACAAAAAACAGGTGGAATGATTTCATCTGTTTCTGTCAGCAAGTGTTCTAAATACAGAATTAGGAAGTCTTTATTAAAGTAGTTGCAAATAATACAAGACCAGTGTTATGGACCAGCAAGGCCAACTCCTGTGGAATTTAAGACAAAGGGGAGAAGATATGAATGTACATCTCTGTGGCAATGTGATAGACTCTAATTTTATTTTGTTTTGTTTTGTTTGAGGAGACCTTTCAAGCTCTGTCCATTCTTCTTCCCCTGTTTCTCCACAATTGAGCAAGTGAATAAGAAAAGCTTAGTGCTCCATCCTTGGGCTCTGTACATACACCTGGGAAATTTCACTCCCAACCTCAGTCTTGACTACAGTAATAGAGAAAAAAATTAGTCACCCATCCTGTCTTTCTCAAGCCACTGGAATTGCTTAGGATCATGTCCTACTCTCTCTGGAAAGCCTCATTATGTCAATAAATGATATTTTTTTATTTCCTCCTGATGTGTGTGTGTGTGTGTGTGTGTGTGTGTGTGTGTGTGTGTGTGTATAATCATCAATCTCAACATTCAAATCAAATTTTAGGTGAAATGATTCATCCTTCCTCTGTGGGCTGCCACAGCATGTGACTTCTCAAGATAAAACAGCTAACACACACAGGCCAATCACTGTAAATCAATTTTTCCCCCTAGGGGGTGGTAGCAGTGAGCGAAGTGATGCAAGAACTGAGAACTATGAATGAACCCTTGGATGGGATGCTCTGCACGGAAGGAAATACCTAGAGTGGAAATATGCATTTCCTCTATCCCCCAAGTTTTAGTATCACTCCACTTCCCTAACCATTTGGATGCTATTCCATGCCCTGGTGGTCAAGCCATGCATATACACTTCTGTTGAAATTCTAGATTCCCAGCTCACATCCCTCATCTCTAAAGTTGTAGACTACCCTTCCCTTCACTCTTCCCAATACATTTTTTTCTTGGTTATTTGGATGATAAAATATTTAAATAGCTATCCATATGATTGATTCACATAAATTATAGTACCGATGCTTTAGAATTAATACATCAGTGTTACTCAAGTAATTATGCACTTTAGATCCTTCTCCTAAAAATCATGTCTAGGTCCAGGCAAATTTCTCTCATTATAAGGATTTTATGTATTCTGCTTAATCAGTGGAAATGATCAGTGGAAAGATCATTCACTATTCTTCCAATCAAAATCTACAAAAGAAATTTTTCTGACCAGAGAAATATATCTTCTAAGCTCTTGGGTATGTTCAAAAAGATAAATCAAAAAGCAACTGGTTTCTGAAGTTACTCTTGAAATAAGTATCATAGCTATTTGTTAGCAGTTTAGCAGAGCAAGAAATAAGATACCGAATAAAGTGTGAAAAATAGTTTTAAAACTCTCATATCCCAGATTTAGTACTTTCTGCTAAATATACCCAGGGGGAGATTATATGAAATTCTAATATATTTTAAGTAACATTCTTGAAATATTAGTCTTGATGAAACTTAAATATAATACTTTATAGTCTCATAAGGATTTACATATAAGCTTCATAGGAAAATGCATTAAATTTCTTTATAATATTTCTATTTTTTGTGGTAAGAATCTAAGTTAGTCCAGGATAAGGCATGGTGGACAGTTTTTTAGTTTGGTATATATATCATGTATGTTGACCCTGAGATAAAATCTTTCATTTATTTCCCTTGTCAAAGAAATATACCATATTTACTACATAAAGCATGAACCCAAGTATGACTCCTCAAACTCTCCTTCTACAGTATATATTGTGTTTTATATTTTTGACTGTCCTGCTCAAAATAAGAAAAAACCCCAGAAAGGAATATAAAAATCACCTTCATTATCAAATACATTGACTGAAGGCTACTCCACAAATAGATGATTGATCATTGTGTTATCTAATATTTACCTAGAAGCTGTATAATATTTAAAGCTCAGTACAAATAAATAAGGTTTTATAAACTGCCATTCAACTCTATATTAGACTTCCACACTCTAATGACATTTTTATAACCAAATTATAAAATCATGTCCTTTTACCTGTAGCAAATACATCATTTTACATATTTTATTTCTTCACTTCCTTTGTCTTTAAAACTTTGACTCTTCCTTGTATATTTTAAATAATATTTTTCTAGTTTCCTCTCTAGCTCTCATTCCCAATCAAGGTTTCGAACTGCAAAAAATTTACCTGCATCCCAAACTTCTTTTCCAACTTCAGCCTTATGTAGATATACTTTCATTTTCAGTAGCTCAGTTCACTTTTTTTTCTTCATAGAAATCTCCGTCATACCATTTCACATGATAGTATTTTAAGATAAAATTCAAACATTACCTTTTCTCTCTCTCCATCCTACTTCATTCCCCAGTTACCATTAATTAGTACTTAGTAATTTGCAAGGATATTGAAAATCAGATAGACATGCTTTGGTAAGAGTTAATTTAAGTTGGAGTCTATTAAAACAAACAAACAAACACACACACACACACACACACACACACACACACACACACACACATATGACTCTGTGTGGTGGCATAGGCCTGAAATCCTAGTACTTGGGGAGCTAAGACAGAAGAAGTGTAGATTTGAAGTCAGCCTCAGCAACTTAGTGAGGTTCTCATCAACTTAGCAAGATCCTGTTTAAAAACAAAAATGAAAATATATATTTGAGATGTTTGCATTTAAAATCTATTTGAAATTGTATCCTTAGGGCTTGAAAAATTAGAAAACATTCAGATAAATGAAGTTGTGTTAAATTTTTGTATGGAATCTGGATTGTTTGAGTTATCGTTTTTATTTATTCATGTTTTGCATACAAAATTTGCAACTAGAAACTTGCAAAAAATATAAACCACATAGATAATACACTGGAAATAATATCATAGTCAAAATTGTAATCTTTGTTTTAACATTAAAGTGGGTTTTATTAAACCATTTCTCATTAAATTTAATGTCTACATTTCTATCAATTCTAATATTCATTTTCCATCTAGAAGTTCCATGCTTTATTTTGTTACAATTTCTTTCTACTTGGATTTTTATTAGCACCTCTTTAAAGGTAGATTTTCTAGCAACAAATTATATCTGTTGCTTGGAGCATATCTCTGTTTCCTCTTTATCCTGAAGAACATTTCCAGAAATTCAAAAATATTTCCACAGAATTCACAGGTGACTCTTATTTTTGTTTGTTTGTTTGTTTGTTTTTCCCTTTCAGTACTCAAAATATTTTTTACTTCTTCCTTCTGGAAGATGAGAAATCTGCTGTCATTAGAAGTGGCATTCTATCACAAATAATGTGTCATTTGCTTTCAATATATTTTTCTTTGTCTTTAAGAAGTTGAATTAAAATGTGTTCTGGCATGAATTTATTTCAATGAATCCTATTTGGGATTTACTCATATTCTTAACCTGATGGGTTTTGTTTTTCCACACATTTGGAAGTTTTTGTTTATCAACTATTTCTTTAAATATTCTTTTAGTCCCACTCTTTCTCTTTCTTTTTTACTCTGTGATTTCCATGGTATCAACATATCTCCTTTGAATATTTATCCATGCCTTGAGACCACTATTTATTTATTTATTTATTTATTTATTTATTTATTTATTTTTTTTTTTTTTTTTTGTGAACTCTCCTCTCTCTTTTGTTCAGACCGGGAAAATATGGACAAATTTAATGATATAGTACCTGCATCATCTCCACTATTTAGCTCATTCAGCAATATATATAATATTATGAGATTCTAGATCCTTTTTCATTTTCCTTTGTAGAAGGCAGTATCCCTGATGATGAATAGCAAATGGAGGTGTGCATAAAATCAGCTTCTTTTGTAACCCCACACTGAACCTCAGCAGAAGTGTCAAGTTGAGTCAGACTGTCTTGGAGTGGAAGTTCATATTATTCTTTCCTGATATAGGTGGAACACAAAACCCTCTGAGTGGGGTTGCAAGCTCACCTCCCTACTGAACCTCTGATGACACCAGAGAAGGTAATGGAGGGATGACTCAGAGACCTTTTTGTTGCAGGCCATGTGATTAGAGGGCACAGGCTTTTCTTGAAGTAAATTTTGCCTGTGATGGTCAACAATTCTGACCTAGAGGCTTCTAGAGCTCTCCATCTAAACGGGAAGATATATAGAAATCCAGGAGATCCATTGCCATCCTCCTCAAGTATAGTGAGTTCTTGGAAGTACAGTGCACCTTCATCTTCCCGCTTGTTAGGTTTTTCTTATTTGTTGTGCAATGTCTGTTTCTGTATTTTTGCTGTTTTTAGTGCTTTAGAGTTCCTGTTGTTTGTTTTTAATGGTAGAATTAGGAAAATATAGGTTTACTCTCATTTTTTTTTAATGGTTCAACATATCTCTTTACCATGTCACTCTGTCTACCTCTCAATGTTTTATGTAAAATTTCAAAAGGTATTTTTTAGACTACCAGGTACTGTCAGTCACCATGGGACATCAGTCATTTTCCTTTCTCTTCACTTTCTTTCTGTTAGAAATATTATCTGTGAAGCTTTCTGAAAGTGCATTTTCCTGCTTGTGCTAATTTTAACAATGGGTTCCCAGAAACACCCTATGGTTGTTCAGTATTGATCAAAGATACTGTGCTAAAGTATGGAAAATTCCCATACCTCAAACCTGCACTTGTGCAAGATGGGCCAGAGGTATTTGCAATGCTATAAGGGGTCACTTAAATTTCTAATACCTCAAAATGTCTTTGAATAAAACTTATAGTGGATTGAATAGTGCCCAACAAAAATTTATATCCACCCAGCACCTATGCATATAAAAGTATACAGACATAAGGTCTTTATAGGTATAATAAATTAAGATGAGAGCTTAGTAGTTTAGACTATGCCCTAAATCCAATATGACTAAGGTCCTTATAATGCAGAAATTTGAACATACACAGAGAAAGCCTGAGTGAATGAATAAATAAAAAGTTTAGTTAGCTTCTACTCTGTGCCCAGGAAATTGAGTTCTCAGTTCATATATTAAACATAAAAATGGAAATATGAGGCAAAACATAATAAACGGTTTGTGGTAAACTATTTTTCCTTAACTTTTCCTTAGTTTTAGACATATATAATTTTACTATTGAGTGATATGTCTTTAACCTATGTTGTCTGAGTTGAACTCCTTAGCTTCTTTTCTATTTCTTTGTTTGAAGTTGCCATTATCTAAGAATTTTCCCTTGCTTATGATATCTTTTTCCATCATTCATTTCTAAGAAGCCACAAAGTATAGGATAAAACTTAGCACCTGAGTTTACTCAGTTCCAGTAGCATTATGGTAATTAGAGACAGAGAATGAAATACAAATATTTTGTGTCTAAGTCTATAGGTAGGCTTATCTCCATCCCTACAACCCTCACATTTATCAGTTGATGCATTAAGGTTTGCCTTCAGAACAGCACACATTCTAAAGCAAGATCAACAGTTTCCTGTGGCTGGAACATAAGTAGTTGTTTTCTCTCCCTGCTAAGACTGCCGTTGGCTGGGATTGATAAGATTGAATGCAGAATATCAGAATCAATTGTAAAGTACAAACTGTGGAGGAAGCTAAGTGTGAGTTTTAGTGTTGCTGCTTTAATAGATCTGCTGTTTAATGGAAGGCAAACAGTGATTTCTAAGCTATAGGTGAATTCAGTTGGGTTATGATCTACTTGACAATGGTAAGCAGTCTGGCTCAGAGAAGTTCAGGGCACTAAAAGGTACTAGGGAAAGGTGGAGAGCATCGTGTAGCTAAAAGAACATGTCAAAAGTTGACATATCTATGAATATGCCATCAATTAATATCTTATGTCTATTATATCTTATGTCTATTTATCGTAGATGTTTTCTGTTTGGTATAATATCTATATGAATACATATCTGAGGAGACAGAACCATTGTATGGCTGGCAGCATGGTCCAGGATTCATCCCTTCTGCTTCACTTGAACACGAGATATAAATGCAAAATTCTGAAGCATGACTTTAGGACTGTTAGCTTTGGGGAATTGTTGCTGTGTTTGGAGTGCAGTGAGTAGCCCCTGGAATAGCCACTTCTTAACTGTGGATTATAGTGTTAAGTTAAATTTGGCCTATATGGGAAATGCAAATCAAAACTACACTGAGATTGCATCTCATTCCAGTCAGAATGACAGTCAGCAGGCACACAAATAACAATAAATACTGGCAAAGATGCAGATAAAAAGAAATTCTTATACACTATTAGTCAGAATATGAATTAGTACAGCCACTATGGAAATCAGTTTGGAGACTTTTCATAAAACTAAAAATAGAACTGCCATATTATCTAGTTAAACCACTTCTTGGTATTTACCTGAAAGAATTAGAGTCAGAATATTTTATGATATGTGTAAACTTGTGTCTATCATGGTATGATTCACAATTACAGGTTAGGGAATGAGCCTAGCTGTCTGTCAACATATAAACAGATAAAGAAACAAACAAGCAACAACAATAAAACACACACACACACACACACACATACATACATACACATATACAATGGAGTTCAATTCAGTCATAAAGAAGAATGAAATTATGTACTTTGCAGAAAAATGGATGAAACTGGAGAGCATCATATTAAGCAAAAGGAGCCAGATTAAAAAAGGAAACATCATATTTTCTCCCAGATGTGGAAGTTAGTGGGGAAAAATTAAATTTGCCCTAAAATTGACTGTGCATAGCAAACTGTAACCTAACTTAGTAGTTGAAAATCTGCAACCTAAAAGTATATTCTTATGAATAGTAACTAATTCTTAGCCCAAGATTTCAGCCAATCTAAGGCTTCACACTGTCCAACAAGTCTCCATAAGGCATACTCTACACCATAACCAACTAGACTATTTCTGTATGTCAGTTCTTTTTATCTGTCTATAAATACAACCTGCCTACATTGCTGGATGGAGCTCTCTGTACCTTTAGTGATTCAAGGTGTGCTAGATTCATGAATCATATCTCTGCTCAAATACCCTCTGCTAAATTTAATTTGTGAAGTTTTTTTTTCTTTTAACATAACACAGCAAGAATATAAGGCTCAGATACTGTAAAAATTCCAGTTAGCATTCAGAGACAATCTCATTTGTTAAACATGTAAAAATAAAGGAGTTGGCTGAATCCTTTTCCGGAGATGGTTGGGTTTATACAATCCAAATAATGATGATACCACAGTATCTAAGACTTCATCCTGCTTCCTGTGGTCTTACTTGTCAAGGAGAGAGAATAACCAAACTACTAACAAATATTACCCAGGAAAAATGGACACAGCTGTCAGATATGTTTTAACATGTATTATTCCATCCTCATGGTGGTACAACATGTTTAGTCCTCTGAAAAGATTTGAAAACAACAACCAAAAATAATGAAATGTGGAGATGGAGAGAACACAAAGAAATATAATTAACAGACACATAATATCTGTAAAAACGTGGGATTTATGGCAGCCTTCTTGTATATTACACTTGTTTTCCCTGCTAGGGTTCTACAGTTGAGAAATAAAACAAAGTTGACAAAGAACTCCTCTGTCACTGACAGAGGCCAGTCTGGGGAAATGCCCACATATGTCAATCGAGTGGATTGGCTTAATAATAAACTGCAGAATTAGGCACACTTCCCCATCTGGACCTAAAAGTGCTGGCCTTGGGCCAGGCTTCTCCATATGGAAGAAGGCAAGTTAGTCTTTTCGAGAAGCAAGGAAGATTTCTGGATAACTTAAACATATGATGCCCCTGTCCACAGGAAAAGGGAGCAAATCTCAGCAATGTATAACCAGTTATTCTTTCAAAATTAATCAATCATATAATCTCTACACCCATCTTCTTGGGAAGAAAAGCCAATTGAACAAAGAAGCTTGAATCTCTGGTGATTCAGAAACATAGAAAAAAAAAAACAGAAATGTTCATTTTTGTCTCAATAAATTGTGCTTTAACATGCCTGTATCTATCTACTTATCATCTATTCATTTATTCCTCTGGTTCTTTGTGTTCTATTTTGGTGCATTCTAGAGAGCTACATTCTAATTTACCAATTCCTTTATCCACAGTTTACAACAGCTATTAAATTTAACAAACCAGAGAATACATTTTTATTTAAAGTATTCTAATTAATTTTTTTCATATCTACCTATGCTGAAATAATCTGTCTATATTTGCTTCATAATTTCTTGTTTTTCCTTATGAATATACTTCCTTTTGTCTCTTTTTTTCTATACTATTGAAATGCCATTTTTATAGTGCTCTATTTTATTTTCCTTTCCACTTGGAGTGAAGTAATCCACTTAATATTTGCCTAGTTCCTGCTAAGCTTTGTTTTTCTTTATGAAGTTTGGAATTTTGATATGCAGGCTCTTCTTGAGAAGGGGAGAGTTGTGTGCTTTGTTCTACTGTTTTCTGTTTTAAATCCTCTAATATTGGTGTGTTTGTCTCTTTTGATGTCACATGGATCCTACTCCAAGATCAACTCTCATTTTGATGGCTCAAGCTCTTGCCTTCATTGTATTATTGAATATACTGTAGAAGTAGTCTGAACCACTGGGAAACTTGGTCCATCTTCCAGCCAAGAGAACAAGTCAATTTCTCTTTACTTTCTGAGTTACACAGTTTTATATAAGTTGAAGCAAAGATAAATTTCCAACTATTTCCAAATTCCTTTCAAGAGCAGGGGAATTTCCCTTTAGTCTCTGGATTAAGCAGCAAGGTTGCATATGGCTTTCCTTCTGTTGAGGCAGGTTTAATTCCAGTTTTCTAGACATGACTTCTTCCATCTGCCACTGTCCTAGACCTCAGCATTGTAAAGTTGGCAGAGTCAGCTCCACTCACTGCTTCCAGTTTCCTCCTCCCACTCACACTCCTTGAAGAATGTGACCTGATTCTGGAATACACTGTCCCTCTACCTCACTGCTCTCACTGAGAAAGTGGAGACAGGACAGGAATGATGGCAGAAACTTTCTTACACATCTGACAATTCTTTGTTGGAGAGATTGCACAGAAATTATGGCAAAAGCATTCTTACGCATCTGACAATCCTTCGTTGGAGAGATTGCACTAGTCTTTATTTGCTCAGTTGGTTTCCACTTGTTTGTAGTTCCAGGGGCCCAACCCTAGAGACATTATTCATGTCAATGGTGCATGGGGTTTTTCTGAAAAATATTTATGTTATTTACATCCTTTGCCAAGGATGCTTTCAGATAGTTCTGCCCATCAGCTCAAGCCAATTGTCCATTTCTCCAATGCAGTGTTAGAAAGAACCGAAGATACTCTTTGCTGGAAGCTATCTCATCATCTTCATAGCTCATTACTCCATGATTGTTCACTTAAAGTCAGGCAAACCATTGTGCATTATCTATGGTTGCTGAAGGCTATGAGAAATTTATGAGGGAGACACTTAAAGGGTTTTTCTTAGACATACCAACCAGTTACCTTATTGATATTTCCAAAAAGCCTCCTGCCTTATAAATCTGCATTAATTGACAGCCAAATGCATATTACAAATTTCTGAGTCATATATCAAATATACGTGAACCAAAAACCTCCCAAGATCTTTTTCACCATACTTGCTTTGTTTCATAACAGAAGCAAGTCTGACAATTTCTTTGCTCTTCAGTGAGCACCTATGTGGGGAGTGAAAAGGGAGTTTACCCTTCTTGTTATCCTCTAGTCTGAGGGAGAGTTCTTCTGCTGCCTTTTAACTCATTTTGTTTGGTAAAGGCTAGGGTAGAGAGCTATTATAGTCTCCAGGAGGCCAACATACCAAAATCCTGACAGTTTTCTTTTTTTTATTTTCTCCTCAGAAGTTATTTATAAATAGACAGGAACATTGATGTGAGTGACAGAGATAGAAAAACTAGCTAGGCTCCTTCTTAGCAAGCATAGACATGAAGTCTAGCCTCAAATGTTGACAAGTATTTTAGAAAATGTTGACTTACAATGGAGACACTGCCTAATACACCCTTCAGAAGTTGAAAGTATGCTAAATTGAATTTGATCAACTTGCATTTGATACACCCAGCCTACAGAACACCACGGTTTAGCAAGACAGTCCACTGTGAGTTATCTATTGTTTCCTCTTGATTGCATGGCCTGCTGGGGACTGAAGCTCACTGCCACTGCCTGGCATCACAAGAAAGTATCTTAACACATGTCACGAACCCTGAAAAAGGTTGATAATTAAAATCATAGTACAGAGCCTAATGAATATATATCAATTTTAAGCCACTGTAAAGTTGAAAAAAATCATAGGACAACCATCATAAGTCAAGGACAATCTGAAAATCTGTACAAAATACCAAACAGCAGTTTGTTTTCCTTTAAGTCTCAAGTCAGGAATTCCAAGGCAACAACAACAACAAAAGGCCTACACAATACCCCATTTCTTGCATCTTAATCTCATACTAAAATATGAGATACTTAAGTGCAAGAAGTATCTCTTATTTACACTTGAAGTACTTATAGTCAAATACCCAACAGCATTTACTGATGATAGTAATAAGAATTGGTTTAATGAATTCATAAACTCTTTAGAGGTGATTTGTTAATTTATTATGAGTTATTGTCTTGAATTATTTTACTTGAGACTGACACTCTTCTGGTTATAAAAATAATTACATTTATATGCACCACTATGGTGGTGCTCAGAAGCCATGCTTGATCAGAAGGTTTTACTTCATTCTATCTTCAGTTCCAGGTGTTCTTACCCTGTCTGGTGGAGGGTGAGAAAATGGCATCCAATATGTTCTAAAGGACATAAAAGATTCTTGGTTATAGTTCATATAAAATCAAAATGCTAGCCGGGCGTGGTGGTGCATGCTTGTAATAGCATCATTTGGGAGGCTGAGATCGAAGCATCCAGGTTCGTGGCCAGCCTCAGCTACTTTGGCCCTCTGCCACTTAATGAGACCCTGTTTCAAAATAAAGAATAAAAAATAGGGTGGTTGGGAGTATAGCTTGGAGGTACAATGCCCCTGAGTTCAATCCCCAGTACCAAAAAAAAAAAAAAAAAAAAAAAATCAAAATGCTCAAGACATTGTTAAAGTGAACACAAATATGTTTGCCAAAAAGGAGACACCTGGGACAAAAATTCATAGCAAAAACTTAATTCTTTTTCAAATATAAGTTAACTGATACATTAAATCACATATTTATGTCTATAGATTCTTCATCCAAGTTTTAGACAGTAGGGACAAACATATTTTGAGTCTATACTTTCCCAGCAAAAGAAATAACAACCTGTGCAAAAATAATAAGGCAGATCTGTGTTTTCATCTGAGCATATGTGGGTTAGTTATCTATTGCTATGTAACACATTGCCACAAAATTAGCAGATAAAACCAAACATTTATGATCTCACATTTTCTCTAGATGAAGAATACAGATGCAACTTGGCTGGTTGCCTGTACTTCATGTTCTCTGTAGACTGTAGTCAAGCTGTCAGAGGGGACTTGTATTCATCAAGGTTCTCCAAAGAAACAGAGTCAAAAACATATGCGTGTTTGTCTGTCACTCCTCAGTATCCACTAAAGATTTGTTTCAGGATTCCCCACAAATACCAAAATTCAAGGATGCTAAGAACCTCATATAAGTTCAAAAAGTATTTGCATATAACCTATGCATATCATCCAGTGTTTTTTAAATTGCCTCTAGATTATTTATAATACTTAACACAATATAAATAATATGTTAGTAGTTATTATAATGTATTATGTAGGGGATGATAATAACATTTCTGTATGTGTTAAAGATGCTACCACCATAGGCCTACCTACATTTCCTATCTACAGTTGGTTTAATGCACAAATGCAGAACCCACAAATATAAAGGACCAATTATATATATATATATATATACACATATATATAGATATCTCACTATATATATAGTGTATATACATATATATACATATATAGATATATAGATATCTCACTATATATATAGTGAGATATATATATACACATATATAGATATATAGATATCTCACTATATATATATATATAGTGAGAGAGAGAATGAACTTATTTCAAACAATTGACTAACATATTGTAGAGATTTGGTAAGTTGAAATTCTGATGGGGTAGGCAGGCAGGCTAGAGACCCAAGGAAGGTTTGCAGTTTGAGTTCAAAGGCTGGTAAAATTTCTTCTTACTGAGGGAGGATAGTCTTTGGTCCATCAAGTCATTCAACAGATTGTATAAGGCCCACCTACAATATGGAGGGTAATATTTACTCAAAATCACCATCATGAAAATAAGAGGGAGAGAGCCGGGCGTGGTGGCGCACGCTTGTAATCCCAGCATTCGGGAGGCTGAGACCGGAGGATCTGGGTTCGTGGCCAGCCTCAGCTACCTAGTGAGGCCTTCTGCAACTTAGTGAGACTCGGTTTCAAAATAAAGAATTAAAAATAGGGCTGGGGGTATAGCTTGGAGGTAGAATGCC
>PVLC010007271.1:10464-64359 GCA_004027655.1 Graphiurus murinus | reverse complement strand
CGGTACTGGGGATTGAACTCAGGGGGGTTCTACCTCCGAGCTATACCCCCAGCCCTATTTTTTATTCTTTATTTTGAAACCGAGTCTCACTAGGTTGCGGAGTGCCTCACTAGGTAGCTGAGGCTGGCCTCGAACCCGGATCCTCCGGTCTCAGCCTCCCGAATGCTGGGATTACAAGCGTGCGCCACCACGCCCGGCTTCCGAGTCACATTTTTTTGGGGTGAACTCTTACATATATACCGATAGGAATAAAAATCTCTTTTCTTTTGCCCATTTAATTTACAAGCCCCTGGTTACAGAACCTAAGAGGATAGAGGAAAATGTTTCCTCTTCAATAATAGCCAGGCATGGAAGCTGGACATAGGCACACCTTGTAGGCCCAGTGGAAAGGGGTTGGTGTTCTCAGGCCTGTGATTCTAGGAACCGATGTGGGGTGGAAAGAAGAAGCTGCAGGGGTTTCAAGAAAGAGCAGCTCTGAGGACTTGGGGAACATGGCGGAGCTGTGACTTCCTGGTGTGAGGTCCAGGGGACAAGGGAGCTCTGACACAGGCAGGAGCCACAGGGGAACAGGGGAGACTCATGGAGAGGGGCAGAGACATAACCCAACCCAGCACCTGGAAGACATATGATGGAATGGGTAGATTAGGGAGACTTTCTCTTATTTTCCAAAATTCTGTAATCTTACCATATCATTTTTTATGTTATTAAATCCAACATTTCTTGAAGCGCTGCCCCCCCAGTCTCGGGTCTCTGCCCTCCCTAATCTTTTCAGGAGATTGTCCCTTCTTGACTCAGGACTGAACATCTGGGCTGGGCGTTACAGTGGGAGTTTCTCATTGAAGATATAATAGAATTTAACCTTGGTTTCTGCCTCTCTCTCTCCCTATCTCTCTCGCTCCCTCTCTCTCTCTCTCTCTGTGCTGACAGTGGGTGAAAATAAGGAAAACATTAAAAAAAAAAAGCATTCACAAGAGATCACAGGCTGTAAGAAACAGACATGACACAAGTTGCTTTTGTTTTAGCAGCAACTCAGAAATGCAGATCAACCATTTTAGGGGAAAGTGGGTGCAACTGTGCTGTCTGCTCCAGGGATAGACTCTGGGCTGGAGACAAGTTAGGAGGAAAACACATCCACAGCCAGTTCACTGCCTGGCCTAGGTGAAGCTCCTCCGGGAGGAGGGTAACACTCCCCATCTTGCTAGAGCCATGCACACACACACAGCTGCCAGGAGAAGCAGGCAGAGCTGCCTGGTGGTGGGTGGAGTGGAGGCCCAGCCTGAGGTGGGAGGGCTCTTCCTCTACTCTGAAGCCATTGTCCACCCCAGTGAGCTTTCATCAGCTGCAAACTGTATTTATGGCTTTGCGGAATTTTCCAAATGAAGTAACCTTTTTCCCCAGACCATTTTCTTCTCGACTGAAATTGGATCCCCACCATCCTTGGAGACAAACAAAACATGACATCACTCCTCCCGCCTGGGAGTTGTCATTTCAGACCTCATCGCAGCTTTTTGTTTCAGATCGAATGGATGTGATTTGCCTGGTGGAGGTGGCATCCTGCCCGGGCAGAGGAGGAACTGGGAAGCGAGCATGTGGCAGGTGCCAGAGCCACCTGCAAGGCAAGACCAGGCAGGAAGGTCTGTCTGCTTCCTCTCTAACTGCAGAGCTCTGGAGATGACACATTGTTACGGTGACAGCCCTTGCCTCCTGCCTGGACACTGACGTCTGTGTCCCTCCTGTCCTGGCCTCTGAGGCTCAGAGCATAGCAGCCAGGTGCAGAGAACACTGACCTGGAGGTTGGACGGTCTGCATTCAGCTTCTGTCTTGCCTTTCTCTATAAAGATAGGGAAGAAATCCCAGATCTGCTCCTCTGAAGAGACGTGCTTGGACCAGCTAAGATGACAAATAAATGGAACTAGAAAGCACAGGCTTGCTGATCTACTTACCTTCGGCTCTCTCTTGACACCCAACAGGGAAGGGTTCTGAAGCTCCTCAGATGTCTTTGGCTTCTTGCAAACAAAGTTCAGGAAGATTGGCAGGGACTATGTTCAGTGTCCTCTAATAATTATGGTGTTATTTAATGGAAACTCCAGGAAGAGCTAAAGCCATCTGGGAGCCAAATCAGCCAGTGTCCCTGGGGCTGACCAATTATAGAACAGAAGTTATCTAGTTCTTTTGCAAATAAATGTCTCAGTGTAGCGTGGGGCCCTGGGCCCTGCAGAGTTCTAGGTAGCAATTGTCCAAAAGGGGAAGTGATTAGATAATTACACTAGTAGTTGAGGGTTACTGCATACCAATCCCCGTGCTGAACATTTTATAAACACTACCACACTTGCCAGGGGAAAAGACAGTGGCCATTTGCACAAGGCTATTCCATCATACTTGGAGGCTTGGGGCCCAAGCCCAGGTCTGTCTGGCCCCAAGGCCACGTGCTCAAACACCATGCCATTCTGACTCCAGGACATAGCAGTAGAGTATGCAACAAGGTATGCCTTGTGTACTTTGTTTTCACATGAATCCTGTACAATGAAGAAGAGAGACCAAGGTGTGTGTGTGTGTGTGTGTATGTGTGTGTGTGTGTTCCCTTGGGGTGTTGAAGGTGGGGCATCTCATTGCATTCTTTGTACCTCTTCTTGTAACTCAGAGCACTATGTGGACTCTCTGTTACAACTTACTTTATCCAAATTCAATGATCAAGAAAAATCACATATATTTTAAAAGGCTAGCATTGAATTATGTTGACTCTCTATATTTATTCCACAGCTAGGAGTGATGTTTGAGTAATTGTAAACCAAAGAACTAAAGTTAGGCTGTTTGCATCATTAGGACTCCATTAAAGACAATGAAGAATTTCAATCAGCAGGAAAAAAGGGGCTTGGCCACATCACCCTGGCATTGGACTTACCTCTTTCTAGTAAGCATGTGCCTTTTAATAGAAGCTGTATCCTGTGACAGATCAGGTAATTTAGTCTGTAAAAGGACATCATTTCTGGGAATGGGGAGCGCCAGGCCCCTTCTGTTGATAGCATTCTCTGAGACAGGGGCAGGGACTAAGTAGCTACTTACCTTCTAAGTCTCTTCCAACTGCAGCTCAAGGGTAAAGCAGGGCAGGCCTTGGAAAGGTATAGAATTTGTCAGAAGGGAAATAAGATAGGAGTTCTTGAGTACTGGGACCAGGGGCTACCACTTTCCAGAATGGGAATTCCAGAATGGTGACTTGACAACACTGGAGGCTGGTTGACCAAGGATGGAGTAGATTTCACATGACCAACACATCATGAGATGTATGGTGGGCATCTAAGCTCAATTATTAAAACATTCTTGTAATTAGGCAGGATGATGTCACCACAGCTCTGGGATCTTACGGTGCCAACATTATCCAGGTAGAAAACTCATGAGCCACCAGCCTCATGCTTACTGAACAGAGAAAAGCTCAAGAACAGAGAAAATACACGTCTCTAAGTGTAGCTGTATTATAGGAAGACCTTTGTAGCAAACGTAGCTACTGATATCTGAATCTTTTCTCACAGACCTCAATCAAAATCATCCTATTGAGTCTTATGGGGTGATCATTTAGCATTTTAAAATTTTATAACTGATTAAAAAAAAAGTATACACTTCCTCACTCAATGTAAACCTGAGATCAGCTAGTCTTGGGTGTTTTCCTTCTCCTGTCACTGGGGTGGTTTCTGTGCTCTATTAATGATTAAGAGGTTCCTTTTTGGAGGAGGGGCTGCAAGAGTTAATGAGATGATGCCTGGAAGGTTCTGTGGGCTCTTATAAGGCAATTGCTATGAAAAGCCATGGACAAGGTTTGCAAATAAAGCAGTTATTAAAACTTCCTCAGCAAATCAGAAATTGTGTGATAGCAAAGTAGATGCATTGAGCATAAAATGCTAGACTTCATTCAATAGAACATATAATCTATTCTGCCAAGGGAGGGAGAAATTCACACACTGCATCTCTATAAAGTGCCAGGTACCTTCGGATGTGACGTCTGACTCAACAGAAGCAGGATGGAGTTAGTTGAAAAATTACTCTGTGACTTTAGAAGACATACTGCTTTGTGTGTGTTTATGTGGTACTAGAGATTGCAGCCAGGGGCATTCAAACTCCGAGCTACACCCCCAAACCTTTCCTAATTTTTATTTTTTTTTTTGCGGTACTGGGAATTGAACTCAGGGGCACTCTACCTCCGAGCTATACCCCCAGCCCTATTTTTTATTCTTTATTTTGAAACAGGGTCTCACTAAGTTGTGGAGTGCCTCACTAGGTAGCTGAGGCTGGCCGCGAACCCAGATTCTCCTGTCTCAGCCTCCCAAATGCTGGGATTACAAGCGTGCACCACCACACTCGGCTCCTTTCCTAATTTTTATTTTGAAACAGGGTCTCACTAGGTTGCTGAGAGTCTCACTATGTTGTTGAGGCTGTCCTTGAACTTGTGATCCTCCTGTACTGGAATTCCAGGCATTTACCACCACGCCCGGCCATACTTAACTTTTTAAGCCTCATTTTCTTGATGGGCATAACAACAGTCTTAACCCTTCCTAGAACCCAGTATACACACCAGCATTGAAAATAAGGTAGCTATTATTTTTATTAAATATAATTAAACTGTGAGGTCACTATTATTTCTGTTGTGCACAGGAAAACAGAGGTTCAGAAAACTTAAAATATTAGATCAAGGTCAGTTCATATTAGGTAGAGCTGGGAACTGTCAGCACCAAGTCTACATGCTTTCCAGCAAGCCACAGCCTCCACTGTCTGATCCAAAATCGGAACTTACCTAAAATAACAAATAAGCGTGACTTTTTCAATAAGGTGAAATATAGAACTGTCGTCTGGCTAAATATGCCTCTCTTTGTCCCAACTCAGGGGATCTACTAGAATAAAAGAGAATCAGCCAAGCCTAAGCTTACAGAGTAAGGATGCAAAAGGACTTTTGGGGATAAGGTGACACTTGGGGACCCCTCCATTTCATTTTCTCTTAAACTTGAACCACAGTCTGAAAGAACAGCCTGTGCTGGTGGAATTGTACTAACTAGGGCTATCCAAAGTAAGTTTTTTTTTTTTTTTTTGCCAGCTTTCTGTGCCAGTGACCTAGAAACTATTTCAAAACTTTTTACTTTGAGGGGCTGAAATTTCAGAGAAACACAGTCCAGAAAACACTGACCCAGAGTCTTCAGAAATTAATCACCACCCCCCGGAAGGAATGTTTTGTGTCATAGAATAGCCTTCTCATAGCCCAGTTATAGGAGAGAATAAGTAATGCCATGCTTCTAAATATTTGCAATTTATAGTATGAAGATATAAGAGTATTAGGTTAGCAATTATTTTTGAGTCTCCAAAAAGGAACTTAGCCTATGGACACACACAAACATTGTGTGTGCTATAGAGTTAAGGTTGCATATCATGAAATTCTAGGCATATGTAGCCAGGTTTGGTGGTACACTTCTGGAAAGCAGAGACAGGAGGATTATGAGTTTGATGCTAGCACCTGGTAATTTAGTGAGATCCTGGTTTTAAAATAATGAATAAAATAGGACTAAGGTTGTAGCTTGTTCCTGGGTTTAATCCCCGGTATAGAAAAAAAAAGTTTTAAATACTACATTTGCTAAAATATATCTACTCATAAAACAACACACGCACACATTAATTTGTAATGATTCCAGTAAATAATTTATCTTTAAAAAATCTCAGGGGATTATGTGCATTTCAAGTCAGAATTTCCCTAGGTCAGGACTTGATTTTAAATTCACATTAAAAAAAAAGAAGAAAAGAAAAACAAAGCCTAGGTTAACAACAACAAAACAATATGAAATCTTTATGGAAAAAAAAAAGGATAAGAATCTATTGAATACCCCTGAATAAGTGATTTCTAAGCACATACAATGAGTTTTATCCTAAGTGTGGGTTGTTCTCCTATCTCTAATTGTATCTATGCCTTTTCAGAGATGCTTGCAAAGATATGGGGAAGAACACAAAGGAAAACATAAGGAAGGGCTCAGTTAACACCTGCAGGGCATCTGTGGTCGGCTAGAGGTCCAGACAGTTAATAGTATTTTTTTTTTTTTTTTTGCGGTACTTAAGCACCATCAAACAAGGTATTTTATAATCCCAGGCCTTAAATTTATACATGTCCCTGTAACCAATGATCTCCTAACTCAAATCAAAAGTGTGCTGACCACAATGAGCTTGAAAATAGCTGCTCTTATAATAAGAAAAGCACTGATTAATCAGTGGAAACCAGCTATTGAAACTTTGGAGCCACCTGGTTAGCATCCTCAAATCATTCCCATGATGGAAGGTGCTTCAAGAGAAAGTGATATGGTGATTCTCCTGTTGATAAAAGAATGGAGACTGGGTTACAGAAATCAACATCCTTGGCTTATAGCTTATCAGCTTGACCAAAAGGTCATCAAGACTATTGAACTACACAGAACACAATGGCAGAAAGTCTGTATTAGCTACTAGGGATGCTAAAGCAGGAAGATCACAAGTTTGAGGTTGGCCTGGGATACATGAGGAGACCCTTTTTCAAAAAAAACAAAGCATAGCCAGGCCTGGTGGTGCACCCTTATAATCCCAGTACTCAGGAGGCTGAGACAATAGGACCACAGGTTCACAGTCAGCCTTCAGGATTTAGTGAGGCCTTCTGCAACAGAGGCCCTGTTTCAAAATAAATAAAATAAAATAGGGCTGGGGTTGTAGCTCAGAGGTAGAATGCCCCTGGGTTCATTCACCAGTACCACAGACAAATAAACTAAAAAAGCCTATCTTTATGTATCTAACAACAGATACTTGTATTTTAAAATAATATTTAGAACTGCATATTGGAGTAGGTGATGATGGAGACATAGAAGGGACAGGAAGGAAGGGTAAAAGCATTTGGATCCCAATGACGTTTCTGCTCCTTTCTTAACTGTGGGATCAGTCATTCAGTTCCTCTTGGTTCCTCCCTCGCTCCAAGGCATGACTTCTAATTTCCTTCTAGCTCTAAAATTCCACGTTTATAGTAACTTTGTTAATGTCCCTTTTTCAGGCTTCACTTAAATGATTCATTATAATGCTAGAATACGACCTAGGACATTTTATTTCCATGGTTTAGAATAATGCCTGCTTATTCAGCTGAACTTACGTCCTTTTTTTGGACCAAAGAAAGACACATAAATAAGGTTAACTGACACTTGCAGGTATGCCAGAAACCACAATTGCATTTTTTTTTTTTTTTTTTTTTTTTTTGTGGTACTGGGGGATTGAACTCAGGGGCATTCTACCTCCGAAGTATACCCCCAGCCCTATTTTTTATTCTTTATTTTGAAACAGGGTCTCACTAAGTTGCGGAGTGCCTCACTAGGTAGCTGAGGCTGGCTGCGAACCCGGATCCTCCAGTCTCAGCCTCCCAAATGCTGGGATTACAAGCGTGTGCCACCACGCCGGGCTCACAATAGCATTTTTAACAGGAGGCAACAAAGTACTGCTTCCAATTGAAAAACATCAATATATTTTCTTCTGTTAGGTTCCAGAAAAAATAGGCAGTTTTGTTGTAGTCCTATCAATTCATACTAAAAAGAATACTTGCCTAATTATCCACCTCCCATCCTGATCTAAAAAGGATTAAAGGGGGGTAGGAGGTTTACACAGAATAGCATAAATTGTTATGGTCAGATATATAATGTCATGTATTAATGTTCAGAGATGGTATAATTAAGTCATGAGGGTTGTAATCTCAGTGGAAAATCCATCGTAATAGATTTACTGGGTAGAAACCTAGGCAAGTGGGTGTGGCCTAAGGGACTGCGCTCTTGTCTTTAAATCCCCTTGCTGGCATGTGCTCTTTTGCTTCCAGCCTCCATGGTATGAGAGCAGAGCCGTGCTCTCTCCCTCTCTCTTTTTCCTGCCACCATGCCCTGAGATCCGCAGACCCTGGTCTCACATGCACTGAAACTCCAAGATTTCCAAAAAGCTGTGAGCAAATAAATCTTCCTTCCTCTAAGCTGTGTGGTCAGTTGTTTTAGATTATAGCAGTGAGAATGTTGACCAAAACATGAATATATTACAATAACCTACTGCTTCTGAGGGAAACTTTGCTTCTGGGGAAACCCAAATTTGGCATCCAGTGCAAAAGATGAATTACACAGCTCTTAGGGAACATCAAGTGAAAGCAAAGCAACTGCTCAGCACAAATACAGTTGCCTGTGGTTTTAAGAAGTCAAAGTTCCTCCTTAGGGGTCTTCATACAGAGTTGTGCCAATAGCATTCTCAGTAACATTCCTTAGAATAGATGCAATGGTTAGGTCCACAGGATTGGTGACAATTTTCGCTTCAGGATAATGGCATCTCAACTAAACAGAAGCATCACAGCATAACAGTGAAGAGACCCAGACCCAAAATGCCTGAGTTCAATTCCCTGCTCTCAACTCACTAGCTGTGTGACCTTGGATGTTATCTGAACCTGCCTCCAGCCCCTTGGTTTTCCTATGATGTGAGGACAGTATCTGCAAACGTTGAGTATAGGCACTCTACAGTGTTACCACTTATTAATGAAGAGATCTGTAAAGGCAATTGGGGTGGGCATGGCCATAGTGCAGTTCAAGTATCTAGCACTATACTGATCTGACTAGAACCCAAGGAAGACTTTACAAAAGTGTGGTTCAAAACAACTTTCTGCAAAAATGGAAATGTTCTCTATCTGTGCTGCCCAATACCATTGCCAGTGACGACTAACAACCACTAGAAATGTGGCTAGTATGAATAAAAAGCTGAATTTCTATTTTAACTTAAATGGCCACAGGTGGCAAGTGGACACAGCACTGACAGGTGGCTTCTGCAGTGATATGGAAAATTTCTATCACTGCAGTTTGGTCATTGCTAATCCAAAATGTCTTCTAAGCAACATCTCTAAATATTGTTACTGCTAAGTTCTGGATGAAAATTAGGTAATGAGGGACTCCAGATTGCAGTTCTTGACATGTACCTCGAGTGCGGCCAAATCTCCGTTCCCAGACGGAAGTCCACCCCAATGCCTTGGGCTGTGGGTAGCCTGGTTGTGATGTGAAAAGTCCAAGGATGACTAACTCAACAGCCTGCCGGGTAACACGCTTTAGGAAAGCCAGGAGGGTACCCACGGCAAGGCAAGATCCTCCCTAGAGAATTGTTTTGAATTCCACTTGTGAGTACAAAGAAATGTGCTGTGGCCTGAATAATTTTTAAAGGTGGTTTAATCAGCTGCTGGCAAGATAAAGGGAAAATAATTCATAATAAAATGTGTATTTTGATATGTAAATGCGCAGGCAAACTACATTAGAAGAAACAATGAATCAATACCTGTAATACAGTTATGTTGGTGACTTGATTATCATCAGTAGCACTGCTCTGAATAAAATAAAGTGGAATCTTCCTTAATTTTCTGGTGGTTGTATTCTTGGAAAATTCATGGTACATTAAAATTATACCAAAAAATAACTTGTTTTAAAATGTAAAATGCAGTTGGGGTTTAGTCTCAGGTAACTATGATAGGTCTTATTATTTTTTTAAACTCATGAATATTCCAAAGAACACTCAAGAAACATATGGTATGTAGAACAATTCTTTGCTGTATCAAACTGTACCATGTATTATGTGATATAAGACATTTATGACCCCTTCCCACTAGTTGCCAACAGTGGCCCCAATCATTTCTAAAATCACTGGTCTAAGCCAATCAGATGAGTTCTATCAACCCCATGCCTACCAATGACTAGTTCATATTCCAGGCCTAAGTCAACCAGTGGTGGTTGATTGGTTTAGGAATAGGGCACATGATGCAATGTCAGCCAATGAAACAGAGGGAGTTTGCTACGGGTTTTGCAACAAAGTCTTCTAGGAGGAAGTCATAGGAAAAATGGTTTCTATTTCTCTACATGGTTATAAAATGATGCCTAAAAATTCTGTACACATCTCAAACCAGCTGGAGGATGCAGCCAACAGGAGGGCAGAGCCCAAAGCACAAGGGAACCAAGCTAAAGACTTTAGATTATGTCACTCTTGTGGTCTACCCTACTGCTGGACTTCCCATGACATAAACCAATACATTTCCTACGGTTTATGATGCTTCCAATTTGGACTTCGGTTCTTGTAGATGAAAGCATTTTGATATATATAGAAACAATTTCACAAGTAAAATACTAAGGTCAGGTTTAAGAAAACAACACCAAATGGTGAATATGATCCTGGACTTCTATAGCAAGTGGTACACCTGCAGCAGGCAATGCTGGTGGAAGGCCTGCATGCTCATTAGGTAAGGCCTTACATAGTACTAGCCTGCACAGTTCATCTGTCAAGGGGCAGGCACACTGTGGGACAAAGACCAACACAATTCATATACAGCTTGTTAGGGAAAACATGTAAAAGCAAAAAGCTATTTAACTCCAAAATAAAATATATAGTGACATACAAAAAATTAATGCTACCAGTAATTGTGTACAAAGAGCTTTACAGGATACACCATGGACAGACAGGGCAATAAAAAATGACAAAGGCCCTATCTAAAAGCTTCTTTCAAGAAGTTTACAGAAAATCTAGAAGAAATTGACAAATTTCTAGACACATATAACCTCCCTAAATTGAGTCAAGAAGATACAGAAAACTTAACCGACCAATAACAATCAAAGAGATAGAAACAGCAATAAAGAGTTTACCATCAAACAAAAGCCCAGGGCCAGATGGTTTTCAAAGTGAATTTTATAAAACATTTATAGAAGAGCTAATCCAAATACTCCTCAAGCTATTCCGTGAAATAGAAAGAAACAGGGCCCTCCCAAACACATTCTATGAAGTCAATGTCACGTTAATACCAAAAGCCAAATAAAGACACCTCAAGGAAAACAAAAACAAAAAACTATAGGCCTATATCATTGATGAACTTAGATGTAAAACTAAACAAGATAATAGCAATGCGCATTCAAAACCACATCAAGAAAATTATCCACCATGACCAAGTCGGGTTCATCCAAGGGATGCAACGCTGGTTCAACATACGAAAAACAATCCATGTAATTCACCACATAAACAGAATCAAAGACAAAAATCACATGATCATCTCAATAGACGCTGAAAAAGCATTTGACAAGATCCAACACCCATTCATGCTAAAAGCACTTCAGAGAATCGGAATAGAAGGAACGTTCCTCAACATCATAAAGGCAATATACAATAGGCCCACAGTCAATATCATATTAAATGGAGAAAAACTGCAAGAGTTCCCACTAAAAACAGGAACAAGACAAGGATGTTCATTATCACCTCTTCTGTTCAATATAGTATTTGAGACTCTAGCCAGAGCAATAAGGCAAGAGAAAGAAATCAAAGGGGTAAAAATAAGGAAAGAAGAACTAAAACTATCCCTTTTTGCAGATGACATGATACTATACTTAGAAGACCCAACAAACTCAACCAGAAAACTTATAGAACTGATCAACAAATTCAGCAAAGTATCTGGATACAAAATCAGTCTTCAAAAATCAGAAGCTTTCCTGTATGCCAACCATAAATCCACCAAAAAAGAAATCTAGAAAACAATTCCACTCATAATAGCACCCCGAAAAATAAAATACTTAGGGATAAACCTAACCAAGGAGGTAAAAGACCTCTATAAGGAAAACTACAAAAAGTTGAAAGAAATCGATGAAGACCTTAGAAGATGGAAGGATCTACCATGCTCTTGGATAGGCAGAATAAATATCATCAAAATGGCCATCCTCCCAAAACTGATCTACAGATTCAATGCAATACCCATGAAATTACCAAGGTCGCTCCTCACAGACAGAAAAAAATCAGTCCTCAAATTCATCTGGAAAAACAAAAAGCCCAGGATAGCCAAAGTAGTTCTTAGCAATAAAAACCATGCAGGAGGTATCACAATACCTGACTTCAAACTCTACTACAAAGCCACAGTAATAAAAACAGCATGGTATTGGCACAAAAACAGATACATAGACCAATGGAGCAGAATAGAAGACTCAGAAACAGACCCACAGGCTTACAGTCAACTGATTTTTGACAAAGGAGCCAAAAATATACACAGGAAAAAAGATAGCCTCTTTAACAAATGGTATTGGAAAAACTGGTTAAACATATGCAGGAAAATGGAAATAAACCCCACTTTCTCATCCTGCACAAGAGTCAACTCAAGGTTGATCAGAGACCTGGAAGTTAGGCCAGAGACGTTGCAGCTACTTGAAGAGGGCATAGGACCAACACTTCAACACATAGGCACAGGTAAAAACTTTCTCAACAAGACCTCAAAAGCACAAGCAACTCAAAGGATGATCAATACATGGGATTGCATTAAACTGAAGAGCTTCTGTGCAGCAAAGGAAAATATCAAGAACCTCAACAGAGAGCCTACAGAGTGGGAGAAGATTTTTGCCAATTACGCTTTGGATAGAGGTCTAATATCTAGGATATACAGAGAACTCAAAAACCTCACAGCGAAGAAAACAAATAACCCAATCAAAAAATGGGCAAAGGATCTAAATAGACACTTCTCAAAAGAAGAAATACAAATGGCCAATAAATGTATGAGGAAATGTTCAACATCATTAGCAATCAGAGAAATGCAAATCAAAACTACCTTGAGATTTCACCTAACTCAAATCAGAATGGCAATCATAAAAAACATGAACAACAACACCTGCTGGCCAAGGTGTGGAGAAGTGGGAACCCTAATACATTGTTGGTGGGATTGCAAACTAGTGCGACCACTTTGGAAAACAGTATGGAGGATCCTCAGACGAACAGGAATGAACCTACCATATGATCCAGCAATACCACTTCTGGGTATCTACCCAAAAGAATGGAAACCAAACTATCAGACCAATGCATGTGTATCTATGTTTATAGAAGTTTATTTAACCGAAGGAGATGGACGGGAGGGGGGGGAAGGGACGGGACACCCTAATGCACACGATGTACTTAAACAATTATATCAAGGTCACTCGCTAAACTAAACTTGAGAGGGAGGGATGGGGAGGGAGCAGGGTGGGAATTGGGGAAGGGGTCAAATGAGAAATGTGTGCACATATGTCGTTATCAATTCGTACCTAACAAAGATGTATGCTTACAATGCATGAATTATTACAATAAAAAAAAAGAGAGACCAAAACAAAACAAAAAAAAAGGTTACAGATTAAAAAAAAAATACACACACACACACACACACACACACACACACACACACACACACACACATATTTTCAGAGGAACACACCAAAAAAATTCAAAATAAACATAATCACACCGAATGTGGTAAGTGGTGAGAACCGATGGGTAGAAGAGGCGGCAGTCCATGGTTAACTATGGAAGGTTTTCTGAACATGCCGGGGTATGAGCTTGAATATTAAAGATTTTTAACACTGGGAGGATGCATATAAATAGTGCATCATAGGAGGAGGAAGAGTACAGGAACAGGAATGGAAAACTTAGTAATGCCCTGTGGAGATGGCAGCAGGAGAGGCTCTAGATAAATACAGTACCGTTGCCAGTTTCGTGACAAGACAGTGGGGTGGGAAGAAAGAGCCAACTTCTAATTGGGGATAGAGCCTCAATCTGGAATCTTAGCTCCACCATAGCCTGGCTGCATGACCTTGGGCTACATGAGTTACTTAACCTTCCCCTATGTCAGTTTTCTCATCTTTTAAAATGGGGACATGTCGGGCCCTGGGGGGTGTAAGGATAAAATGAGGCAAGCTAATTGGGAGGTACTTAACCATGGTGGTCACTAGCACTCTTAAATCCAGATAATTCACCCAAATCAGTTTCAGATCATTTATAAGGTAAAATATATTTAAAAGTCTATGTATCTACTGCATAAGATTTGAAAAAAAAAAACTTTGTCTTTTAAATAGCCAGTTATAATCCATTACAAAATCCTGAAATTAAAAGAAAAACCATAATACACTAAGAAACCAAATTATAATTATGGATACATTTATTGATGATATTACTGAATGATGAATGCAGAGAACAGAATGCCAAGAAATTAGCACTTAAAAGGAAACATTAATCTATAAAAATGCAATATATTTACATATACTGACCAGTTTTACATATCTGTTTAGATTTACAAACAAATATAGAGCTAATTCCAAAGGTTTCATTCTAAATTTACTTTGATTTCAAGTTCTAATATTCTCCATCCTAAAACCAGCTGTTTTTTTTTTTTTTGCTATAGTTACACCAAGTGCGATTAATTTTTTTGTATCTAATCTAAAAGCAAGACTCTGCAAGCTGATCCTGAAGCAACCACCTAATTAGGAATTTTAAAACAGCTCTTTGAGAAGAGTATAAAGCCACATGAAAGAAAAGTGCCTCAATGCCAGACATATAAATACAAAGGAGAAAATATCAAGAAGCAAAAGGAATCACAGAAGTACCAATTCTACTCTAACGGTACTTTCTAATTCTAACAATTCAATTAGCAGTAGCTTACATGCCATTGTTACAGAAAATAAAATCATTAGGTCTTTCACTACAATTTTTAGACTTCATTCAATGCACAATTAAGCCTTCATATTCCTTTGTAATAACCTAAGAAATGACTTATACATTACGAAATCATTAACAAAAGAGGCCTTCAAAGAACACTGCAAAAAGCTGCAATATAGTTTGGGGCCAGACTTCAATTTACATAATGTTACCAGTCATAAAGAGCTCATGACACCTGATACAGTACAGTTCAGGACTGTTAACTCAGGAACACTCCATTCATTCCTGCCGTAGAATTACTCAAGTCTAATAGGCCTCTAAGCAGGACTGTGTATTAAATAATTATGATACAACTGTGATAACACATCTAGCTTATAGAACTGAGTTTTTAACTATATTAGCACTACAGAATTCTAGCAATAGTTAACTCTCAGGATTATGTTTCCCTAACCAATAGAAAAAGGGTTTTCTGACTGCATTTTTAATAGGATACCTCTAAAATAAACACGAAGGGAAATTGGGAAGTGAACTCAAAATGATTTTTCACAGATACTAATAAACAAAGCAGTTTGCAATAAATCAGAATTACCCTAAAACAAATATAACATTAAATCAATCAATCAGTTTTGAAGAAAATGGCTCATTTTCAAAAGTTTTGTTTGGTTTGTGACTAGATTTGAAAATGTTAAAATATGCCAGATCCAGATAGATTCTAACAATACTAATTTACCATACTGGATTTGAAAAAAGTACTTTAAGTTTCAAGCTGAAAGGTTTTGCTCTTTCCGCAGAGCAAGTTAAATAAAAAAGAGAAGGGGATCTCACAAATATAAATAAAAATAAAAAACTACCACCAAAATCAAATAGCGTAAGTTACACTTTTTTTTTTTTGATACATCAATTGGTCCTAGATCACAGTAAGGTTTCTATCTCAGAGACTTCCTAGACTCTTCCTTTAGCTTCCATTTACTAGTTATTCCATGTTTTTATCAAACAAGGCCATGAATAGGTTTTCTTAAGAAGTCGGGTTGAGTCAGAGGTAGTGTTAGGATGCACTATACTTGACTACAATATGAAGTTCAAATGAAAACATCATTGTAAAAGGATTACAATACGTAAAAGTGCATGAAGAAAAATGTACAGCCCTCACTGTCTTGCACTAAGAAACATTCTGAGAAACTGAACCAATATTGGGAGCCAAGAAATAGACATCACCTCATCTCACACGAGCTCCTTTAGTGCACCAGTTCAGGCTGGTTTTCCACGAAGGGCAGCACCCCACTCACATAGTAGGCAATGCCAAGAGACAGCAAAGCAATGACGAAGATCAAGAGCAAGACCCTCCAGAAGCCCAGGTCCTCTACGAACTCCTGCCATGTGGTTCGAAAGCTGGAAAGGACTCCTTCACCTTGCTGAAGGTTGGGATTGAGGAGAGAATGGCTTTCCATGGCACTATGAAAGAAAGAGGGAAGAGAGAGGGGCATGAAATGACACACTTCAAAAACAAAACAATAGAAGCTATATTATTTAGAAAGGGCCAATCTTAAAATGTAGCACAAGAAGAAAATTGACTTATATACGTGCTCTATGTGCTGATTTATATATCCACAGGTACCTGGACAATACCTTAAACTATAAGTTGATAAACTGTAATGATTATGTTTCTTGGCTTAGTATCCAGTAGAATCAAATAAAAAACCTGAAACAAGAAATCCTAAGCAGAATCAAATAAAAAAACCTGAAACAAGAAATCCTAACTATTTGATCTTAAAATAGATCAAATGAGTTGTTTCCATGAAGATACAAGCCAGAACATACTTTAAGTTTAGAAGATTCAAAATGAAAATTCATTTTGAGAATTCATGTTACTAAAAGTAAACAAAACTACATCAATTATTTTAAATATTTATGTAGTATATGAATGTGAAAGTTAAAAGGGAAATTTAATTAATTTAGTTCAATAATCTGACCAATGATGGAATTCCTTCTCAAGTGCAATCTTCTAATAATACAAACTTGCTTCTCAGTCTGTTTTATATATCTAGACTGGTCTTGTCATTAGGAATTCTTCAGCTGGGTGTGGTGGAACACATCCCATACTTGAGAGGCTGACAGAGGAAGATCACGGGTTCAAAGAGAGCCTCGAAAACTTAGTGAGGCCCTCAGGAACTTAGTGAGATCTTGTTTCAAAATAAAAAATAAAATAGGGCTGGAGGTGTAGTTCGGTGATAAAATGCCTCTGGTTCTAATTCCCAGTACCACAAAAAAAGAAAAAGAAATAGTTTCTTCCTATTGGTTTTGGCTCTATCCTGCACAATACTATAGAATAAATTTATTTCTCTTTTGCATAAAGGCTGAGTCTAGTTGAAAATAAGGGAGGACATAATAAAAACATTCTGAATTTCAGAACATTATCAATGAGAAACATAATTACCACCGAGATAACAGGATCTCTAACTTCGGTATTTGGAAGGATATACCATGATAAACTAAAAGCTTTAAGGGATTACCACCCATAGTTATGTCATAATATACAGGCCCAATGATAGGGTGTCATTTAGATTAAAACCATAAAGACCATAATCATATTTATCAACTATCTATTGGTTACAAAATTTAATATCCTTCCTAAGCCTTTTTTTCATATTCTTTCAATCATGTTAACACAAAAGAATGAAAACAGAATGAAACAATGTCCTAAGAGTCTCATTTATATGAATAAGCACATGCAAAATTGGCAGTTTTTTAATCCTAAAACTTCATTTTACTTCTGGCACTGTTAACCAGAGTCAGTCTTTACTAGTATTAGGTATTTTCTAGTCACACCAACTGACTTCCTAATGGGCCTGTATGTACACCCAAACTCTTTTTCTATTAATAATCCTCATTCTCTGAACAAAAGAAGTCATTTTCAGTAGGAATTTACAATAGAGAAATTTAAGAACTCTCAACCAAGTTCCAAAAGATTAGAATGCTGAAAAGGCCTAAACAAGTATAACCATAAACAGATAAATTCAGGATAGTTTAGTTTGACCTACGTGAAATTCACTGACTGTGTATGAACTGACACGCTCTCATATCCAAAGATATTAGGTATCAAATGAGAATTTAGTAAGCACTTTGTGTCTCTGTGGATTTGCCTATTCTGAACATTTCATCAAGTAAGTAGAATTATAATGTGTAGCCTTTTGTGCCTGGTTTCTCCTACATAGCATGTTTTCAGTATTTACCCATGTTGTAGCATGTACCAATATTTCATTACTTTTTATGGTGGAATAATATTCCAATGGATGAAAATATAACATTTTGTTTATTCTTTCATTAGTTGATAGACTTGCTTTGGCTATTTTGAATAATGCTGCTATGAACATTCCTACACAGGGTTTTTGTGTGGACATATGATTTCAATTTTCTTTGGTATGCACCTAGAAGTGGAATTCCTGGGTCATGTGGTAACTCTATGTGTAACTTGTTGAGGAACTGCAGGGCTGTTTTCCAAAGTGGCTGCACTAGTTTACATTCTTTCCAGTAATGTATAAGGGATCCAATTTCTCCATATCCTCCATAACACTTGTTACTGTTTGTCCTTTGAATACAGCCATCCTAGTAGCTATGAAGTAGTATTCCACTGTGGTTCTGATTTGCATCTTCCCTTTGCCCTTAAGCTTAATTTAATCTTCAACCACTGTACTTCTACCATGATACTAAGGTACTAAGGGGCAAGAGTAAGAGAGGAAAACTGGGTAATTAAAGTATTCATAATTTAATTTTTGAAATATTGCTTTATACAAAGCTGTAAATAAGACAAATGATAGGTATGTAAAAAAAAGGAGTAAATATTTGATACTAAGGTGCTCAAACAACTAATCACTTCTTAGTAAGTAATCACAACTGGCTATTAACAAAATAAAGGTCCCAAAAATATAGCAACAACAACAACAAAATTATTGGACAGTTTTCGAAGTAAAGGAGCTTAAAATAATTTAATATTACCTTATAAGAAGATAAAAATAAATTCCAAGTTGTTTTGGAGGAACACAATCTTTAACAAAGAATATTAACTGAGCACTGTTAAAGTGCTTGTGACATTCTGACTGTTGATTCATAATGCACAGGAGAGAAAAAAAGGGCTTGCAAATATATCTTTGACATCTTATTTATCTGTTTGTCAGCTTTTGGTGGTAACCTTAGAAGCATACACCCTTTTAGAAATCAAACTCTTTAATTGTTTTAGGATAATAAATGCTTAAAAGTATCTAAATGAAATAGACCTAAGTTTGAAAGTGGCATTTAGTGGTCCTCAGGAGTAGACCAGCCATTTCATGAAGGAGGAAGGCAATCGTGGGTGTAAAGGAATCAGATGAAGGGTGATTTATGAAGAGCATCTCATTTAGAACTCACAGAAACAATGATCCCAATGGTCTAAGTGGCCTGTGTGATCCTAAGTCCTATCCTGGTCAATAAACATTGTCTACAGCTGATGTAGGTACTCTTGTTCCATCTATATTCTATTGCAAAATTTGGTAACAGACTATGGTAAGCTCTTCATCCTTCTTATCTCACTGTTTAATCTAGAGACCAAAACTCCAGGGCAGTCCACCAAACTATATGTTACGAAAAACTAGATCGGGCCTACTGAATTTACCTGTTGAACCAGTGAGGCTATCAGAAAAGACGGTTTGCCACCTTTTCAGAACACCCTGAACTATATTCTCCACTGCCTCTAGATGAAAAGGGATGAGATATTCAGGACCTTGTCACTCATTACATCTTAGCTTCAGTTACTTAGAGGAGCCCAAATTTCGTTAGTTCCAACTCATGTGTAAGTCATTTTCAATGACTGAATTGTGTGTGTGTGTTAAACCTTACCTTATTTTCCCAGCATCCTACTTCCCTACTCTTGAAACTACTGTTTTTTGTTTTTTTTTTGTGGTACTAGGGAGTGAACTCAGGGGTGTTCTACCTCCGAGCTATACCCCCAGCCCTATTTTTTATTCTTTATTTTGAAACAGAGTCTCACTAAGTTGCGGAGTGTCTCACTAGGTAGTTGAGGCTGGCCACAAACCCAGATCCTCTGGTCTCAGCCTCCCAAATGCTGGGATTACAAGCGTGCGCCACCACGCTCGGCTTGAAACTACTGTTTTGATCTTTCTAATACTGTCCAAGTTTTCAGGCTTACCTTTCCCTTATTTTTTTTAAATGTCCTTTGTTTTTGTGATTTATGCTTAAAATTCTCAAACTCTTATTTCCTCCCCTCAGATTCAGCTTTTAACTACCTCTTCTCGCTGGTGCTGCCAATACAGCAGGTGGCTAACTGAACATTACGTGCATGTGGGCATGTAGTTCCTTCTGCTAATAGTTTCTCAACTGAAATCTGAAACCATAAAGACCTACATGGAGTTCAAAGGCAATATTGAAATTCTGCACTTGAGAGCAAAGGAATATAAAGTCACAAAGTTACTACAAAAGATCCAGGTAATAAATCACTTGTCCCTTAAAAAATTGTATCTCAAGTACCTTTCGCTCTCAGCCGTCTGCATGGTCTCCAACTTCGAGTGGGTTCCTCTGTTAAATCCTTTTACCTCCTGCTCTTCCAAAGATTCCAGCAATCGGATGACATCTTTATTCACTCCCCTGCGCTTTGCCAAAACTAAAGGTGTAGCACCTTGATGATTGCTAAAAAAAAAAAAAAAAAAAAAAAAAGTTCATAAAAACCTAAGCCATTAAAGCAGTCATAGTATCCTGTTAGTATACATTTGTGTAGCTCTGGGTAAAAAAAGGATGAGCCCAATTAGCTCAAAATTCAAGCCTGGAGCAGAGTCAAAGTTCAAGCCAGAAGCTAATGTTTGAATTAGCCTACTTTTCTAATTTTTTCCTTCCAGGAAAAACAGGCCATACAAGCAAAGGGGTGAATAAATGACAATAATTAAAGAAAAAAGAGAACAACTTATTGGAGATTAATTGGAAAGTCTAGTTCTAGACTCATTTTTTATTGGACACTTGGAAGATTTTATGGGAAGAGTACATAGATAAAAAGTATTAATAATTTTTTTAAAAAGCTGCTTGGTTCACTCAGCTATTTAACAGTAGTAACAGGTCAGAAACCAAATCACAATGAACCCTGTAATTATAATATTCTGGCATGTAGCAGTACAACCATTTATTGTCTCGCTCAGATTCAGGAGCATTACAATACCAATTATCTAGGGCAGCAAATAACTATAATTTAAAGCTCAAGGTCAGTTTCAGAGGTGATATTACATGTTTCCCATTCAAGAAATAGGGTATCACTAATTCAAAACATGATTAATTAAACCACGACTGCCTCAAACCATTCAGTCTAAAAAGGACTTTGAAGCCGGGCATGGTGGCGCACGCTTGTAATCCCAGCATTTGGGAGTCTGAGATCGGAAGATCCAGGTTCGCGGCCAGCCTCAGCTACCTAGTGAGGCACTCTGCAACTTAGTGAGACCCTGTTTCAAAAAATAAAGAATAGGGCTAGGGGTATAGCTTGGAGGTAGAATGCCCCTGAGTTCAATCCCCAGTACTGCAAATAAATAAATAAATAAATAAATAAATAAATAAATAAATAAATAGATAGGACTTTGAGTCCCAGAGAGATTATGAAGTTGGTACATTGTGTGACAGAAGGCTTTGGAGACAGTGAAACTAAGTTCAAATTCCACTTTGTTCCTCATAAGCTGGGTGACCTTTTGTTTCAACTATCTTATGTGCAAAATGAGGATAAAAGACCATTGCAAGAGGTAATCATTTTGAGGATGAAATGAGCCAATGTAAGTAAACACAGCCCAGCTCACAGTGGATTTTCAACAAATACTGGTTCTTTTCTCCTTTTCCCTGTCTTACACTACACAATTAATTAGCAGAAACTGGCCATTATTTTCATAGAAAAAACTATACTGCTCCAGCATAAATCTAGAAGTTAACCTTGTTCCCTTACTCACCTAACAAGATTTCACTGTCTTGTTCAATTCTTTTCTGAACTTGTCATTACAACTGATCAATGAAGAAACAAAGTCAATAGACTGAGATGAGACCATTGGTTGAAAGACTAATGGGAAATGACTAGATTTCAAGAACCACAAAGAACTTACCAAATATCAATTTTGAGTCCATTGGAAACTAAGAATTGGATGGTATCCACATGACCACAGAGGTGAAGAGCTGTGTTTCCTTGATAATCTGTGGCCAGCAGATCAGCACCAAATTTATGCAACAGCTGGCAGATGTCTACATTCCCTCGGGCTGCTGCAAGGTGAAGGCCTGTCCTGCCCCTGCTGTCACGGATATTTGGGTCAAAGCCACTTTCCAAAAGCCGTTTGGAATAGTTAAAGTCTCCATCAATACAGGCTTGTAGCAAAGGCACATTAGTTTGAGAAGAATCATTTACAAAAACGTAGGACATTGCTCTGATGTGGTGGATGGAATATGCCTGTAGTAAAATATGAAGTGAGTGAGATTTGATGAAGTCAAACGAAATCAAGATAATGAAGTCAATCAGAAAAAGCACTATTTCTTATCCTTCCTGGCTTCTTGTCTTTAATAAATTACCTTACCAAACAGAAACAATAACAAAGTTATAAATTATATTTTATTTTCCGTTAAAATATTTTATTTTCGCTGGGCGTGGTGGCGCACGCTTGTAATCCCAGTACTTGGGAGGCTGAGACCAGAGGATTCGGGTTCAAGGTCAGTCTCAGGTATTTAGTGAGGCCCTCTGCAACTTAGTGAGACCTTGTTTCAAAATAAAGAATAAAAAATCAGGCTGGGGATGTAGCTTGAAAGTAGAATGCCTCTGGGTTCAATCTCCAGTACCATAAAAAATATATATATATTTTCTTCACATCTGCTGGATCAAAGTTACAATTAAATTACTATAAACCTCGGCTTTGCTTTTCACCATGTAAAAAGATAAAGAGATAGTTTTAAAGTTAAGACAGATAAAACTGCTTAGACTTGAGTTTATTACATCATTAGACATAGATAATATGATCTTTAAACTTCAAAGAACTACATATCTGTATATATGCTACTGTAGATAGACATTCTGGTTTTAATACAAACTAATTCTCTTTTATATATTTGTTTTTTCTTGTATGTGAGTCATCCTATATGGAAACAAAATTATCTGCATGAAAAACAGCAACACCACCAATTAATTAACATCCAATAAGGACCTTCTAAAAGGTTGTGCTTTTATAGCATAAATTTCAAGTTTTCACAGACAAGAAAAGTTAAGGAAAGTAACAAACAGGATTAAAAAATTGGAAATACCATAAAGACAACACAGATTATCCTTTTTTTTTTTTTTTAAATAGTATCAATCCTATTTTGCTATGTTCTGTGGTCATCTCAATACATGATTTTTGCCGAACTCAAAATGTATGAAGACTGAGAGATGGAGAAAAGTCAGTCTTCCTGGCAGCAGAGGTGGGAAAACAGCAGGAATCCCCACTACATGCACTGTAATACTTCACCTCGACGACTAATCCAGCTCACCTGTTCACCCACACCTCTTTCACTGATACACCCCTGCCCACTGGTGTGCCTGAAGTCTCAGAGTGCAAGCAAGATCTAATCTCTCTCTTCCCCTTGGTTCATTTAAAGAAAAAGTTAAAGCCTGTCAAATGAAACTTTAATAGGAAACTGAAAACAATCCAAAGACCTCTTACTCTAAGGTTACAAAAGTTTAGTCACAGGTGGACTCCGCTTGTACAGATCTTCGGGTGAAGTTTTTCTTTTTTGGAACACTAAAGGAAATGGGTGCTAGACCAATAGACTGCTGTGCATAAGCTGCAGGGCTTCAGGAAAGCAGAAGGCATGGCTGCTGAGTACGGTGGGATTCTTGGCTCCTTCTCCTTTAGGTCTGGTTCTGCAGCAGAGCCACTGTCCCTCCAGTCCTCACTGCCTTACACTAGATCTCTGCTGCCATGGGTTCTCTGCGAGAAGGGGAGTCATTAGCCATATATTGAGGATCTGCTCTGAGATAGACATCAAGGGATTTTTAATGATGTTTACCTAATCTTCCTAAAACTCCATGGTAAGGTTTATTATCCTTGAGTTTCAGTGAGAGTCACTGTAAGATTTTAAGCCAAGAAAATGGCACAGTCTTATTAGTCTTTCAGAAAGATGACCTGAATGGCAATATGGAGGCTGATTTGGAGAGAGAAAGACTTAAGGCAGGGAGATCAATCTGTGTGTAAGTGTAGCAATCTGGGCAAGAAATGATGAGAGCCTGGCCAAGGCAGTGGCAGAGAGGCAGGAGCATCCTGGAGAGGAATGGAGAGCACAACAGAATGACTCAGTGGACGTGAAGAGAAAGCAGGAGCTGGTAAGGATAACTCCGAACAAGGGGAACATCTGCTTATGACTAAGAATTATAGAGGTCAATGTAAAATAAATTTCAGATTACAATACTAAATAATAACTTCTTTTACTTGGCACATTTCTTTATTTAGCCCCTTATTTATTTTTAAAATAATGATTTAGTTCTGTAAGAACTATAAGTATCTACTGCAAATGAATCTACTTGGTGTTTTGACTCAAACATAGTCAGAATTCTTGTGGTTGGCAGACTGGGATTCTTCTGTTGTCTCAGTAAGAATATAAGCCTTTCTCATCTATTCTTTAGGTAAGAATAAGAGTAGTGAGTTTTGTCAGTTTTTGTCCTTGAGAAACTTGCTAACCTCACTGCCACATTTAATAAGCTTGATGACAGGTGAACAATGTTGGTCATCTTGTACACAGAATTGAATCTGCCCTAACACAAGGCTGCAGACCACTAAGGGTTTCACACATTGCGAAGGAGTCCACAGTATAAAGTACTCACGTTAGCTGTAAGATTTCTTCCAGTGGTCGCTCTGCAGTTTTCTTTTAATTCTTAAGAAGGTTCAACAAAAGTATTCAGTAATGTGCCAGCAAGGATCTACAGTAAAAAGAAAATTAAGTTACAGCAGAGGTGTGGTATGAAAAAAAAAGTGCTGTTCTAGTCCCTGCAGACAGACCGGTGGGGCCTAAGGAAGTTCTCCAGAAAACCTGGGCTGAGGCAATGACTTGTCAGGCTAGTGAAATAACTGACAAGTAATAAAGCAGTGAAAATAAAGGAAGGGCTTAACATGGAGCTGCACTGTTGCCTACAAACAAGAAAGCAGGGACAGAAAGAAGAAAAATAATAAAATTATGTGCCATCAGTAGAGAATAAATACGCTCTGAAAATTCACTCTCAGCCATTGTTTGGAATTCAGAATGCACATTTTCACATTATAAATGAAGCCTATCTTCCAGATTAGTTCACAAAAGCATTATTTTATTTTTAAGTTCTTTTTAAGGTGCTGGGGATCTAACCTACTACCTTGCACATAGTAGGCAAGCATTCTACCACTGAGCTACATCCTTAACCCTCACAAAGGCATTTTTAGAAATAAAAGACTGCTCATACTGGGAGAAAAAAGAGTAAAAGCAGCCAATATTTATATTTAAGCCAACATCTAAGAAAAATACATCTAATCTAATCTACCTTCAATGCTAGTACTTAAATTTCTTCCTAGGATTGTTCTTCCTCTTCTTTTCAGTGTGAAAGAAAATCTGGTCCACATCTAGCTGCAGCCTTCTCTACACTGCAGTTCTCGCTCCTGCACTGTGGTGTCGCCCTGCCCTCATGCTTCCACTGGGGCTGCCTTGGGTTGCCTGTGTCCACTGAGAGAGACTATGAGAGGACACTGGCTACTCACTCAACTCTTCTCTGGAGAGACCACGGAAGCAGGGCAGTATGAAACACACACACACACACACACACACACACACACACACACACGCAGTATTAATTCATTAAATAAACATTTACTGTGTGCTGAAATGTGTCATGCTAAGCGGTGGAATATAAAGCCCAAATCCCAAATTCATGGTCAGGATGAAACAACTCATATTATCTTCTTACTGGTCATTCACACTCACTATTATCAACTATCTTTAAATAAACTTATATAGGGACATAATAAATGATGTTTTGTGGAGTTCTGTTTACAATATGTATGTCAGGTTGTAACATAAAGGCTATTAAAGCTAGGCTGGACCTGGTGACAATGGCTGACAAACTGGAAGTGAGAACCATTCCCACAACAGTGCCAAGAGCCATCACAAAGACAGGATCATACACAAAACATCTGCCCTTGACTGGTACCTAGTTTTTGGTGATATGGATTCATAATATCAATTCAGACCAGATTCATACTACTGAGCCACTTCATTCAGTTTTCCTGAATAAGTATCTTGAATTCATCCAAAGCCTAGAACTTACTTTCTCTCATCCTGACCACTGGAATAGATTCTTCACAACCTTTCTCTAACAGAGGACTTGGCTTCAGTGTTCAATGTTAAAATGGTGCAGGAGGGTCATTCTGAATATAACAGAGTCCACACTGGACAAAGAACAAGTTTTGCTTTTCATCTGAAGGTAAAGCTCTAGATCATACAATTATGCCCCCAAATAATCCTACCGCTTCTTTAATCCACAAGAAAGGTGATGCTTCTGCCACTTTCTTTTGATATGCCAAAGCTATTCTAATAAGACGCTTGATCCAATTACATTTATGTAATTTCATATTTAATACTATACAAATGCATTAGATTAAATTACTAGAAACCAGCCAAGAAAACTTTGACAACCTCAATTAGAACTTAGTCACTAGAAATCTATGAGCAGCTTCCCAAGAAGTCATAAAATGAATACAAATCAGAACATATGTTAACTATTATCCAAGGGCTGAAGAATGACTAAATATTTTTTAATTAAACTTTTGAGAAAATTGTAGATTCACATGTAGGAAATAATGAAGAGGTCCTGTGCACCCTTTACCCAGTTACCCCAAGTGGTAATATCTTGCAAATCTATAGTACAACATGAGGACCAGGGTATTAACACAAATGTAACCAAGATACAGAACATTTCCATTACCACGAGAATTTTTCCAGTTTCCCTTTTACAGTTAAACCTACTTCCCTACCACTCCTACCTGCCTTAACTCCTGGAAACCACTGCTCTGTCTTCCATTTCTATAATTCTTTCATTTCAAGAATGCTATATAAATGGAACCACACAATACCATACATGGAACCGTTTGGGATTGGCTTTCTTTACTCAGTACAATTCTCTGGAGATTCATCAAGATTGCTGTGTATATCAACAATGTGTTCCTGTTTTATTGCTGAGTAGTGTTCCATGGTAAGGATGAGTCACCACTGGTTCCTCAGTTCACCTACTGAAGGATATCTGATTGTTTCTAGTTTGGGGCTATTATGTTAAAGTTTCTAAAACATTTGTGTACAAGTTTTTATGTAAATCTAAGTCTTCATTTCTCTGGAATAAGCAGTAAGGAGTATGATTGCTGGGTTATAAGAAGGGCTAAAGATTCTGAGTAAAAGACTGTGGGTCTGAAGGTATCTATCTTCTCCAATGCAACAAAGAAAGTAAAGACAACCGGAAAGCATGCTGTTTGCTTACAAGGACTCTGGTCCATCAGGAATAGTGTCTGGGCTTCTGGTTATTTATAGAAGTCTTTGTAGGACCAACTATTTGGAAGGGCACAGGTAGACACCTTGGAATTTACCACAGGGAGTGTTTAATAAGTAAAGTTTGAGGCACTCTTATTAGAGTGTGAACAGTGAACTAGTATCACTAAAAATTCACTAAGAGCTGAATCAGTTTCCCTGTAAGTGGATTAAAAACCTAAGCATAGTGAAGGCTCCTTTTAGAGGTGGGAAGGAGGGAGAGAGATGTGATATAGTCTGTCTTTCCTGACCATGCAATAGAAAGGCAGTTTTCCTGCTGCTGGAGGCTGGCAAGAGCTTGGTTACTCCTAGAATATGCGTGGAGCTGGACTGCCTGGGTTTAAACCCCAGTTCAGCAACTTACCAGCTGCATGACTTACACTCGATATGTAAGTTATGATTGCCATGCTGAGCACAGTACTCTCCTACACTGAAGAGAGATTGCACAGAACATCAATCTCTTGGTATCAGAGCAGCTTCTAGCAATGAGGTGACATCTAGTGGGGAGGACAGACCTCCTGGAAAGAAAAAGCAAACTGGTTCCTGTTGGGAAAAAGCACCACAGCCTAATGCATGAACAGAGTCCATGGTGGAAGCAGCCAAGCTCCGGAAAGCATGCCGTTTGCTCACAAGGACTCTGGTCCATCAGGAATAGTGTCTGCGGACTGGTTCAGAGGCAGACACACTGGGATTAAAACAAGACTCTGGGGGTCAGGTCTGATTCAACTCTAGGGGAGGGCTGGTGCAACCTGACATGTGACACTCCTCAGTCCACGCTCTGTGGTACTGTCTGTCGGCCTTCATCAAGTCATTCATCCTTGGGGATGAAAGGGTCACCCAGACCTTAGTACAAGTGCTCCTAATGCCAAACAGCCTTGTTGGTACCCAAATAAACCAATGAGGAAGTCTGGGCAGAAGCATAGGAGTCACTGACTTAAAAGTTTTATTTAATTTTTTTTTCTTTTATATCTCAGACTCTGGATCCACAATCTTAGGTCAATTTGTAAAATTTTAAGATCATATTCTTGATGGTTCAGAATTAATGGAGAGAAGATATCCTATTTTAATATATGCTATACTTATAACTTTAAAATGGCCTTTTTATATCTAATATCAATAACCATATACAATGTATTGACTTATTTTTTCATTTTGAAAGGTCACTGGGAAAGAAATGATTAAGTGCTACATCACTTATTTATTTATTGTGGTACTGGGGGCTGAACTCAGGCATTCTACCTCCAAGTTACACCCTCAGCCCTTTTCTTTATTTTGAAACAGGGTCTCCCTAGATTGCTTAGTCTTGCTAAATTGCTGAGGCTGCCCTTGAACTTGAAATCCTCCTGTCTCAGCCTCCCAAGTACTGCAATTACAGGCATACACCACTATGCCTGACTTAAGTGCTACATTTCTTGGTTAAAATTGACTAATTACATCATCCTTAAATAGCAGCTTTAATCAGAAATCAAAGCACTTCAGCAAAATATAAGGAAAAAATGGCATAGCTGGAGACTTTATCAGATTTTACTGCCTACATTTTCTAAATTTCTCATAATCTTACTAACTAGAAATTACTACTACTACTATTTTGTTGTTTTTTTCCTATACATATATAGATAGGTTTAGTTCTTACCATATATACTAGTGTTAATTTTTTTTTTTTACCTACTATATTGTGAGCAACATTCCATGTTCCCAGGGTTCCATAACAATTTTTAATGGTATTCTACTGCATGTGTATACCATAATTTTCTTTTGTAATCTCTTGGCACATTAAAAAAGATATTCGCCCTATATTTTTCCTCCATGGATTCAAATTCAGACATTTTAAGCCAATCAAAATGTAGTTGGTCTAAAAGAATTTTAAAATAAAATTTCTGGTCCAAATCTGACTCTCACAATGGGTTCTCAGGCAATTCTCTGAGATGTGCGCAGATGAGGCTGACTAGTGTACAGCTGTGGAACCATTCTCATAGTTTCACTGTGACAACAATCTTGACGCTGTGCTTTCTTTGATCACTCTAAAATCTCCAAAATTTTAGTTTATCCTAAAGTAAGCTGGATTTAAGATCTTTATTTACCTATTTTTTTGAATATTGCATTAGAAAGGCCTGGGAAGTAAATTCCTATCAATCATATGGCTGAGGTCCTAATGTCTAACCCTTGAGTTATTAATCCTAAATAAAGACCAAATGTGCAAATATTTACTTTGGGTTCTTAAAATGGAAAAGCAACATCCTCTTTTTGAAAGTATAGTAACAAGTAAACAAAAGGAATTGAGAATACTATCCTTTTAGGATATTCCAATACTACGAAGAACATTAGAAGAGGTTTTAAGAAGAATCTTCTGAATTTTACTTACAAGGCTGAAAAAATAATAGTTTAAAAAGAGCAAATTTTAGGGAGATCTGGATCTACCACAAACATACATTTTTACTTCATATTTAAATTTGTGGAGAGTTCACATTTTGTGATGTTTCTGACAGTTTAGTCTTAATTTGGCTGGGTCTAAAACTTCTGGTTTTGTGATTTCTCCAATACATACTATCAATTACTTCATAACTAAAATTTCATTAATAGAGTAAAGTAGGTTAATTTGAAATGTGTGAATTACTGTGTGTGTGTGTGTGTGTGTGTGTGTGTGGTACTAGGGATTGAATCTAGGGACATTCTATCTCAGAGCTATACCCCCAGCCCTGCTTTAAAAAAAAAGTTTTTGAAACAAGGCCTCACTAGGTTGTTGAGTCTCACTAGGTTGTTTGAAGCTGTCCTCAAACCTGCAATCCACCTGTCTCAGCCTCCCAAGTACTAGGAGCCATCATACCTGGTTCTGCGTGATACTTTTTCAAAGGCTAGTAAACTATGTTTAGGTTCATATGCTAATTAAAACTAGGTTAATCAGGAATTACTAAGTAGATGTTCTTAAGGAACTGAGCTAAAAAAAAAAAGAGAAAAGATATTTCTTGTTTATATGTCTGCTATTACTATGTGAACAATTGCTTATAACATTTGTGGTACACAGTATTTGACATTTATTAAATTGTTTTATTCTAAGCACTATTTCTCCTGTAATAACTGATTTAATCCTTACTGAAAATCCTATAAAGTACTGTCATCATCTTCATTGTATAAGAAAAAGTTATGAAGATTATGAGATTTCTTTAATATAATGAATTAGTTTGGCATACTTTTTCATCAGATTACATGAGGAAATATAGTCTAGCATACACATTCCAAATTAACTCCTTACAATCACTTCATTCAAAGTGAACTTTTTAAAAACTGCAGAAAAACTGGAAGTGCTTCTTACTTTACAGGACAATCTAGCACACATATTCTAAAGTATCTCATTGTAATCATTTCATACAAATTAAGTTTTTTAAAATGTGGGAAAACAACAATAAAATATCCGGAAATCTCTTCTACTTTGCAAGGAGTGGCTCATTATTCTCAAATATTTCTTACTGGTTGGGATAACAAAAAAAAGCCCCTGAATTTTTTTTTTCTCCATCAGAAAATCAAACCCATCTACCAAGATTTCTGGTTTATTTTTGGCAATATTTATATTGCTTACCTATTATTTGCTTGAATTACTAAAGTTGTTACCATTCAATTTTTAGAAAAGATATTAGTTTAAAATAAATAAAAATTAGTTGTTCACAAAAGTAAAATTGATTACTTTGGATATTTTGTTTTCTTATAATACTTTTGAGCATTTTCCAGAATCTTTATGTAATTTTTCCATGTTTAAAATTCTTTGCAAGAGATTTTCTCCCCAGAAAGTTTTCAGCTTATAATCTACAATTATATAATAAAGAAATTCAATAAGCACTGGGAGATCCAGTTGAAATCTTTCCTTTCTGCACATGTATTACTTCTGTATAAAGTTACTTGGTTTTTTAAAATCTTTTTTTTTTTTTTTTTTTGCAGTACTAGGGATTGAACTCAGGAGCATTCTACCTCCGAGCTACACCTCCAGCCCTACTTTTTATTCTTTATTTTGAAACCAGGTCTCACTAAGTTGCCGAGTGCCTCACTAGGTAGCTGAGGCTGGCCTCGAACCCAGATCCTCCGGTCTCAGCCTCCCAAATGCTGGGATTACAAGCATGCGCCACCACGCCCGGCATAAAATCTTTTTAAGATCATTAAAATTTTTCACTGGTACATAATTATATACAATAGTGGAATTCCCTGTTACTTATCTGTACATGCACATACACAGTTTGGTTAATTGTACTCCCCAGTACCCTCCACCCTTTCACTTACGTACTTCCTCCTCCTGGTCCCCTTTTCCTACTCTACTGGTTTCCTTTCTAATTTCAACCTTTTCCTTCTTTTCTCTAGCTTCCACATATGAGAAAATATACACAACCCTTGACTTTCTGAGTCTGGCTTATTTTGTTTAACATAATGCCCTCAAGTTCTACCCATTTCCCTGCAAATGATATAATTTCATTCCTTTTCATGGCTGAGTGAAACTCCACTGAGGATATATTATATCATGTTTGGTTCTGTAATTTGACTATTGTGAATTGCATTACTATAAACATGTTTTTTGTTATTGCTTTTGGGGGGGGGGACAGATTGAATGCAGGGGTGCTCTACCACTGAGTTACATCCCTTGTAGCCCTTCCCTTAAATTTTATTTATTGAAACAGGGTCAAGTTGCCAGGGCTGGCTGTTATGGTTTGGGTCTGCAATGCCCCCTCAAAGCTTGTGTGTTGAAAGCATAGTCCCCAGTGCAGCCAGGTTCAGAGGTAAAACACTGCTGGAGGAGATGGGTCAATGGGTATGGCCTTGAGGACTGTTATCTGTCCCCAGTCCCTTCCTTCCCCTCTCTCTTTCTGCTTCCTGGCTGCCATGAGCAGTTTTCCTCTGCCAGGCCCTGCTGCCTTGATGTTTTTACCTTGGAGCCAGCCAGCCACAGACTAAACCAGACCATAAATCAAATAAACTTTTCCTTCTCTAAGTTGTTCTTGTCAGGTTATTTTGGTCACAGAGACAAAAAAAAAAAACTAACACACTGGCCTCAAACTTACAATCCTCCTGTCTCAGTCTCCCAAATAGCTGGGATTACAAATATGCACCACCACACCCAGCAGTTATTTTTGTGTGTGTGTGTGTGTGTGTGTGTGTTGCTGGGGATCTGTCTTGTTTTGTTTTTAAATCAGTTTTTTTCTAGTTACACTTTCCTGAAATGGCCTAGCAGTGCCGCCTTGTGGCCTACCTAGTCTTCAATTCAAATTCAGCATCTGGTGTACGTACAAAGGCACAGAGGAACAAAGGCAAAGAGAACGTCTCTGAAGTTTGTTTCATTCTAATTCTCATTATTTATGAATTCATGAAAACTCAGAGTTGGAATGAAGTTCAGTTTTCCTTTTAAAAAATATATGTCAAGAAAATTAATAGCTAATGTGATTCTAGGACTATTCCAAAATCTAAACCTCATTAAACTCACTTTAACTTACTTAATGTATACCAAGTGCTTATTAACAACATTCTTATTCATTTATTTAATGTTGTTTCAAAATAGAGGAATAATTTTTGCAGACTATTTCTTTTTTCAAAATAGTTCACAAAATTTAAACCAGATTTCATCTCTAACAGTTTGAAGGCACACAATTGTGTTCTTAAAAGAAACTTAACTACTTCCAAGAGGTTTTTCAAAGCTGGGTCACCCAGGATCATCTAACCCAATCTCTTTATTTTACAAATAAAAATACAGAGAACCAGCAAGCTGAAACTTTACGTGCTACTGTACCTGTTATTCCTCACCCCCAAGGTTCTAACAATGCTTGATTCATAGTAGAAATATAAAGCACATCACCTTCAACATAATAATTTTTCATTTTATTATAATTTGTCTCCTTCTACACCCTAAATTTGTGATAGATGGGTACTAGCAAATGTACTGTATCCTGCATGTAACATAGGCATTCTATGACATAAGGAAGACCAGGGCTCTCCTCTCTAGATTGTATACCCAAGAGGATCTAGTGGGCTTTTCTGAGATGTTGTCTGATTGTGTGTAGAGCTACCCACATCACTCTATGCATTATTACATTTATGGTCTAGGCAGACCAGTAAAATTCAGGAACTCCTTATATATCCTTATTACATCTACATCCTGCCTTATCCTATAGGGGCCCTTGTAAATAAGCAGGACAAAAAAAAAATCAACAAAACAACAACAAAAAATTATCTAAGAGTGGACTAAGGAACCAACTTAGCCAAATGGCCTTTTAAAATGGCGTGTAGAAAGCCGGGCGTGGTGGCGTATGCTTGTAATCCCAGCATTCGGGAGGCTGAGACCGGAGGATCCGGGTTCGAGGCCAGCCTCAGCTACCTAGTGAGGCACTCTACAACTTAGTGAGACTCGGTTTCAAAATAAAGAATAAAAAATAGGGCTGGGGGTGTAGCTTGGAGGTAGAATGCCCCTGAGTTCAATCCCCAGTACCGCGAAGAAAAATAAATAAATAAATAAATAAATAAATAAATAAATAAATAAAATAAAATGGTGTGTAGAGCGGGGCATGGTGGCACACATTTGTAATCCCAGTACTTCGGAGGCTGAGACAGGAGGATCACAGGTTCAAAGCCAGCCTCAGCAACTTAAGAGAGTCTCTCAGCAATTATTTCCCTGTTTCCAAATAAGAAATAAAATTGGGCTGGGGGTGTAGCTTGGAGGTAGAATGCCTCTGGGTTCCATGTCTATGGCCAAATTAAGTAAATAAATAAAATAACTTAATTTAATGACATGTAGACAGATTCACTCTATGAGAAAGTATTTCCTCTTTTTCCCCACTGTAGAGAATACACTTTAAAAATGAGAACTTTGGCAGGAAGGGAATAAACTGTGTAATATTTAAGAGAGTTAAAGAGTGCCTGAGGCTTTAAAGAGAACCTTTGGTTGTTTCAGCAAGGGGCAACCTATTTTGGGGAGAGATCTCTAGATGCCCAGAAAAAAGAAAGCAGGAGTATATGCTTAGAAATGACTCTAGGTTCAAGAAAGAAAAACAGATAATCTTCCACCCCCAGGTTTCCTAGTTCAGATTGTGGTAGTAAAAATAAGAAAAGGGTTATAAGCAGAAGTTGTATTTGTTAGCTAGAGTTTTCCTCACGCTGCTACTTAGGAACCTAAGTGGTGGGGCAAGAAGTGGGAAATGTCAATATTCCAAGGCAGAGCTGAATCAGCAGCCCCAATAGCCTCTTCAGTACAATAACAATTTCGAGTGAACCAGCAATGAATTACAGCAGTATTCTTTCTGACTGAGCCTTGCCCCCCTCCCCCACCCTACAGTCTCTCCTACTAAAATAGCAGATCTGTGAGTTGGCTCTGCTTACATCTATGTACTCAAGAGTGTTTTGGAGAATCTTTCAGAAATGAGAACAGAGGCTGACAAATCCCTCTATCAGTTTCTCATGGAACTATTTTTACAGACTGGCTCAGAGATCCACTAGGCCATTGTGCCAATGTGGGAAAGAAAGAGTGGTCAGTGGCTAAGCATCTAAAGTTTTAATAGCTACATGACTCTTCCAGACTTGTCGTTTTCCAGGAAATGTCTTTTCAATAAATAGTTTTCTGGGTTTTTTAACACTGTCAATTAACACTGCTTGCTAGTTTTGGCAAATACAAACCTCACGTCAATTTCTCGAAACTTTTTTTTTTTTGGAGTTACTGGGGATTGAACTCAGGGGCATTCTACCTCCAAGCTATACTCCCAGCCCTGTTTTTTATTCTTTATTTTGAAACAGGGTCTCACTAAGTTGCGGAGTGCCTCACTAGGTAGCTGAGGCTGGCCTCGAACCTGGATCCTCCTGTCTCAGCCTCCCAAATGCTGGGATTACAAGCGTGCACCACCATGCCCGGCTTCGAAACTGTTTAACAGTTTGTCATTTGCTCTTTGACAAATAGTAAGAAGGCTGGGAATAACATGGCAAATGTCTTCATTTAAAAAAAAAAAAAAAGTTCTATATGACCTGCAATTAAGGGCATGACAAACTATATAGTTGGAATGATTGCTACTTTGAACTTTTGTTTGGCAGTCAAGAGAACTGCGTCATTAAAATAATTATGATAGGAAATTGTTAAGATGCTTTCAAAAGATGATGACTTTATAGTCTCCAGACAATAGAGAGTAGAATAAGTTTTTAATTTTTAAATAAATGGAACAGATTGCATTCTCAGAACTCACAAGTTTTGGTTATGGAAAAATGATCTGTAAGATGAAATGTTTAGTACCTTAAACCTGTAGAGAAGTATAAGAACAGGCAGAAAAAAACAAAGACACACTTAAAGGTTCAAAGTAACTATTAAATTTACCACTGACATTTTAGCATGTCTCCATCAGCAATAATCCAAACACATCTAAAATATTACCTATCATCTAATACAGTGTCCTTCCATACCACTGCTATCTTCTCTAGCCCAAATTTTAATTTTTAATTATAGTTGGCTGGATGGTTTTAGGTATATAACTTACCAATTTAAACAGATAAACCCAAGAATTCTTCAAATGTCAAACATTTTATCTCTATTTCACTTCAGTTGACCTTACTTGGACTTTGTATACTTGGAAATTAGTCCCACCACCCAGGTCTTGATCAACAACTACCTCAGGATCTTCTAACTTGTCTATTCCCTCACACCTTATGAATATTTCTGATTGATATCTCTCTACCTTTTCTTTAGCCTCCTCTGGGCTACCCCAAACATCGCACAACTATCCCTAACTCTTTTCAGCCAGCTTCTGAGACTCACAGCAGATCACTGAAATGACACAGTACAAAGTCTTTCAGATTGGTTTATTTCACTTAGGAATATGCATTTAAGAGCCAGGAGAGAAGATGCTTGGCTGCAATCCCACCTGCTTGGGAGACGGAGGAGGCAGGAAGATCCTCAACACTGTAAGACCCCTAACTCCCCATCATCAAAAAAAAAAAAAAAAGGAATATGTACTTTGTTTCTTCTTTTTTTTTTTTCCTTCCTCTCATAGCTTGATAGTTCACTTCTCTTTAGTGCTGAATAATTATTACACTGTCTGGATGTACAAGTTTGTTTATCCAATTACCTACTAAAGAACACTTCGGTTACTTCCAAGTTTTGGCAATTTAGAATAAAGTGGTTATAAAAATTGATGTGCAGGTTTTTGTATGGACATATATTTTTAACTCCTTTGGATAAAAGCAAGGAGCATGGCTGGATTGTATGGTAGGAATATGTTTAATTTTTAAGAAACTGCCAAATTATTTTCCAAAGTGTACTATTTTGCATTTCTACCAGCAAGAATTCCTTCCTGTTAATTCACATTCTTGCCAGCATTGGGCTTGCCAGTGTTCTGGATTTTAGCCATTCTAACAGGTTTACAATGGTATTTATCATTGCTTTAAATTTCTCTGATGACACAGGTTTACTTGCCATCCCCGCATCTGTTTAAGGTGGCTGTTAAAATTGTTGGCCCAAATCCAGTGGATTTCTTACTATTAAGTTTTAAGAATTCTTGGCATATTTTGGATATTAGTCCTTTACTAGATCTGTCTTTTGCAAATATTTTCTCTTACTCTGTAGCTTATCTTTTCATTCTCTTGATGGTGTCTTTCCCAGAGCAGAAAATTTTAATTTAAATGAAGTCTAGTTTATCAATTCTTTTATAGATTGTGACTTTGTTCTTATCTAAAGTCACTGCCAAACCCAAGGTCATTTAGATTGCCTATATTAACCTTGTATCCTGTAAACTTGCTACAATTACTTATTAGTTCCAGGAGTTTTGTTGCTGTTTCTTTGATTTTCTACAGATGTGCAAACAAAGATGGTTTTATTTCCTCCTTCCCAATCTGTATATGTTGTTTCCTTTTCTTGTCTTATTGTTTTATCTAGGACTTTCAATAAGATGTTTGGCATGGTAAGAGGAAACATCTTTGCACTGTTCTTGATCATAATGGAAAAAATTTCAAGTTTCACAGGATTAAGTATGATTTTAACTGTAGGGTTTTTATAGACATTCTTTATCAAATTTAGGAAATTCTCCTTTAATCCAAGTTTTCTGAGAGGATGTTTTTGTCATGCATGTGAGATTTTGTTAAATGCTTTTTCTGCATCTACTAATATGTGATTTTTTTTTTTTTTTCCTTCAGCCTATTGATTTGATGAGTTACATTCACTGATTTTCAAGTACTGAACCAGTCTGGGATAAAACGGGATAAAACTCACTTGATGATGGGGCATAATTCTTTTTAATACATTGTTGGATTTGATTTGCTAATATTTTGTTGAAGATTTTTAAATCTGCATTCAGAGTGATACTGGTCTGTAGTTCCTTTCTTGTAATATCTTTGTCTGGTTTTGGTATTAGGAATAATACTGGCCTCATAGAATAAATTATTCCCTCTGCTTCTATCAACTGAAAGAGATTGTAGAGAACTAGTATAACTTCTTCCTTAAATGTAGAAAGGTAGAATTCACCAGTGAATCCATTTGAGCCTGGTGTTGTTTTGGGAGGTAAATTTTTATTCAATTTCTTTGACAGATACAGGTCTATTCAGGCAATTTATTTCTTCTTATGTGAATTTTGATAAGATTATACCTTTCAAGGAACTGGTCCATTTCATCTAGGTTAACAAATTTGGGGGTACAGAGGTAAAATGTTCTTTTATTATGCTTTTAATGACCATGGGATCTGTAGTGATATTCTTTCATTTCTGATATTAGTAATTTGTATCTTTTTTTCTTCACCTCGATAGTTTTTTTGTGTGTGTGTGTGTGGTACTGGGGATTGAACTCAGAGGCGTTCTACCTTCGAGCTACATCCCCAGCCCTATTTTTTTATTCTTTATTTTGAAACCGGGTCTCACTAAGTTTCGGAGTGCCTCACTAAGCAGCTGAGGCTGGCCGCGAACTCGGATCCTCCGGTCTCAGCCTCCCAAATGCTGGTATTACAAGCGTGCGCCACCACGCCTGGCTCTTAAAATTTCATTGACTTCTGCTCTAATTCTTACTTCTTTTCCCCTGCTTGCTTTGGATTTTAGTGTTCTTCCTCTGGTTTCCTAAGGTGAAAAAACTCAGATGACTGATCTTAGGTCTTTCTTCTTTCCTAATATTGCACTCAATCCCTTTTGACAAGTTGTATTTTCATTTTCATTTAATTCAAAATATTTATTAATTTCTCTACAGATTTTTTCTTTGAGCCATGTTTTACTTAAATATTAAGGATAGCTACTACAAATACTTAAGTAATACTAAGTATTTGAGGATATTCTAGCTATCTTTTTGATACTGATTTCTACTTTACTATCTTTGTGGTCTGAGAGAAGATACTATATTATTTCTGTTTCCTCAAACTTGCTAAGATATATTTTATGGCTATAAATGTGGTCTATCCTGGTAAAAGTTTAATGTAACCTTGTGAAGAATGTGCATTCTGCTGTTCTGGATGAAGTAGTCTAAGATGTCAACTATATGTAGTTGATTAATGGTGTTGCTCAGTTCAAGTATATCCTTAATGATTTTCTGTCTGCTGTATCAATTCATTTCTGATATAAACATGTTGTGATCTTCAACTAGCATAACAGATTCATCTATGTATCCCTGCAGTCCTACCAGTTTTTGCCTCAATGTAATCTTATGCTGGTGTTGGGCACATGCACCTTAAGGACATTGTGTTTTCTTGAAGGACTGTGCCCTGTATTCTTACTCAGTACCTCCCTTTATCCCTGATAACTTTGTTCTGAAGTCTGCTCTGTCTAATATAGCTAATATAATTAATATAGCTACTGCTGCTTTTTAAAAAATAAGTGTTAGCACAATATATCTTTCTCCACTCACTTTTAACCTACATGTGTCATTGGCTTTAAAGTGTCTTTATAGTAGACAACACATAGCTGGATATTGCTTTTCTTAACATACAATATTTATATAAACTTATGAGGTACAAGTAGTTTTGATTCATGTATCCACAGCAGGGGTAAGGGATCTTGCTTTTTGGTCTACTGTGATAATCTTCTTTGATGATTATTGACATAGTTGACTTAATAAGCCAACATATTATTACTGTTGTCTACTTATTGCCCTTTCTTTGTTCCTATTTTTATCTTCCACTCTTTTTCTACCTTTTGTGGTTTTGAGACTCTTTAAATTTTCATTTTCTTTCCTTTCTTAGCATATGAGGTATTTAAAAAAAAAAAAAAACTTGTGAGCATATTTTTGTGAAAAGTTTTTCAGTGGCTGAAAAAATTCTCTATATTAACTGGAAGCAAAGATTTGATATTTACTAATATTTATAAATTTTATTTTAAAGTAAACTATTACTTTTGTTTCTGCTATGACCGTCTTTTAAGCTACAATTTTAACTTGGCTATAGCCAATACTAGAAATGAAATGAATGCAAGTATGTAATTTCCCATCAGCAACCTGATGAGTGCTTACTAGCTTGATAGCTTCTCTTGAATTTTCTATGAAATAATCATATCATTACATTAAGTATGTATGGAGGTTTTAAAATATGCCCATGAATTCTTTAATATATCTCCTTTGAAGAAGTAGAACTTAAATCTCCTTCCTGTCTGTAGGGACTGGATTTACTAATACATTTAACAAAAAGCATATGGTGAAAGTGGCAAGTGGCTTTGAATACTAAGTACTCCTTTTGGTCACTTTTACATCCCTAGTGCTTAGAACAGCACCTGATCATGGAAGGTAGGAGGTATATTTTTGTTTTGAGAATGCTGAATATGCATACTCTTGGGACACTCTAATATCCAACCTTTTTCCAGAATAGAAAATACAGTTTCCATCCTAACAATGATAGGAACTGTGAAAATCCTTCCATAGTAAGTAATCCAATTTTCTTTATATAACATGCAAAAATCTTTATTTTGCATCCTGTATCCAATGCATTCTCTGTATTTTGTAAACATTAACTTGCTGTCATCAAAAAACCTTTGATTTCTTTCTGACATTGCTAACATAATATTATAAAGAGAAAGTGAACTCACTAAAACTGGTATGGAAATAAAAGTAATAAAGCATGTTACTGGTATGGAAATAAAAGTAATAAAGCAAAATACACCTATCTCTATGTCAAGTCAAATTGTACTGAAGTGGTGAAGAATTCCAGTCCAAGTTTAACTTTATTATCACTATAATCCTTAATTAGTAAACATTTTTCTCATTAAACTCCTTTTATACTAAAGAGCTGGTACAAGACTCTTGTTTATAGCCATGAACTTTAACTCTGAGAGAAATCTGTTTGGGCTACAAATCAAACTGATAAAACTCTTCCAGGACACTATCATTTTTGGATAGATAACAGAAGCAGGGATACAAGAATGAGGAAAGACTCTAGGGGAGTGACTGAGGGGGGATCAGGGGTGGGAGATGAAGTCATAAGAGTGTAATGGTAGAAATAATGCTATGAATGTATACAAAACTACCAATTTCAATATCAAAGACATGCATGGGAGGGAAGGAGGGAGGAGGGACCCGGTGGGGAGGGCACCAACTATGTACATGCACCTGTATGACACTCTATACCCCAATATGATGTAAAATTTATAATGCACCAAATGTTAAAAAAAAAAAGGAAAGGAAAAAAGATAAGAGAAATGCTCAAACCCTGCTCATCCTTTGCCAGCTAACTTTTGACAATTTACAGATTCTCTGTGCTTCCGTTTCCTTACCTGCAAGTTGGAAATGGTGCCTGATAGGGTAGCTGCAAAAATTAAATATCATAGTATTTAAAGCAGTTGGCACAATGCCCACACAAAATAAGCACTGAAGCCAGCTATTACTGTAATATAAAAACCATCCCCACACCACTGACAGTGCAGTTCTTTAAACTAAGAAGCTCCTAGGTATCAGTTATTTTTTGAGGAGTGAGAGGTGTTACTATCCCATAATCTATTTTTACATCATTACGTTTGGCTGCCAATTCTGAACACCGTGGAACGTTTTCGAGGCAGTGTTGAAAAATCTGGATAAAAAGATCTGCTTCTTAGCATTGCATGTTAATTACGAGCTTAAGTTTGTGATCTCTTGAAGTGTAAGTGGAAGGTATGGAAATTCTGTGTGTGTGTGTGTGTGTGTGTGTGTGTTTACTGGGGATCAAACCAAGGGGCATTCTACCTCTGAGCCTACACCCCTAGTCCTCCCTATTATTTCATTCATTCATTCATTCAACTTACTTGTTTATCTATTCATTTTGAAACAGGGTCTCACTAAATTGCTGACAGTCTCGATAAATTGCTGGGGCTAGCCTCCCAAGTAATGGGATTACAAGCAAATCCTGTCTTTTAACAAAGGCGCCGGGAGCCGGGTGCCATTCTGGACAGTTCACTCAACATCTCCACCGCTTCCATTTGTGCCTGGACTGCGGGCTCCTTGGAACCGCCAGGTACGCTCGGTGCTGAGGCTGCGTCTCGGCCTCGGAGGGACGGTGCACTGGGGCCGGCGGAGGCTCCGCGCGGGCTCCGGGTTAACCGCGGGGGAGCGCCCGCCGCCCGCCGCCCAGCCAGAGAGAGGCGCCCTCGGCGGACGGCCAGCGAGAAGCCGGCGGGCCTCCGCCCGGCCCGCACCGCCCGCACTCCCCGCGAGGAAGCCACCTCGGCCCCGCGGCCTGGCTCCCTGCGACCAGGCCCGGGCCGGCAGGGGAAGTATCAGTGACCCCCGTCCCGGTGCTGCCCAAAGACCCCCGGCCCAAGTACCTGTGAGTCTGACAAGAGCGATGCTGCAGGTCCTCCCCGACGGCGACGGCGGCCGCAGCACAGAGCGCAGGGGTCCCAGCCACAGAGGCAGGCTGTCCCCGCTGGGCCAGAGAGGCCTAGAGCTAGGGCGGCCCGCGCGCCCCCTGCAGGTGGGAGTCCGCGCAGCAGCGAGGCGCCCTCTGAATTAGCAAAGGACCTGCAGTAACCGGAGAAGAGAAAGACCTCCTAACAGGTTTAACCTGTGGATTGGAACCTGAGAACATTTTGCCCCTTTCGCCGCCTTTTCTAAATATGCGTCACACCCCCTCCGCTAAATGGAGATTTCAAAGTCAAGGGCGGTTTATTGAGCTATAAAGCATCAATTAATAGTTGTTGGCCGCTAAGCAGATCTTATATAGAGCCCATAAAGACGTATTAGCAATAGCAACAAATGATTGTCGCGAGGGCTTCACGTCATAAGACAAGGAACACGCACAACTTGTGTGTTTCCACAATGTCAGCTTTATTGATCATAAAGCAAAAGGGAGTAAATCACTACACAATGTTCAAGTCTATCCCTGGCGAACTTCGGTCAAATGGGGAATCAAAGTATATCCCATTAATTACACACAAATGTTAGCTTCACATTCACACAGTTCATTCGGTTTCAGTTCCAAGTCCAAACTGAAAGTTCAGTCTGCGTTGGGCCCGCTCCAGGCAAGGGACTCCCGGGTCTTAGGGGCACGGGCCTTGGTGTCAGGCGATCAAGGGGAACTTCAGGCATACCCCTTGAGATGACTAGGCTCAATGGAGTTGAGGCGGTGGTGGCGCTGGGTTTTTCTGTGTAGTCATGGCTGGATTATTTACCTTTCCTCTGATTGGTTAGTGGATTGAGTGGGTCACTTCCTTTCTTCCAATTGGTCACTTATATTTCCATAATATTGTTTACAACTGTCCTATAGTGTTTCATCTCATAATATTTGTTTATAACTTTAATGCTTGTTTACAACTATCCTATACCATTCTATCTCATAATATTTGTTGACAACTATACTATTACATTCACAGCACATTGTCAATCAAAAGCACACTATTAATCAAATTTACTTTTAATCAAGTTAATAAAACTTTGTCACTCATAACAATGACTAATTGCTTTTAGTCTAAAATATTACCCTGGTGGGGTTTTTTTTCCCAAAAGCAGATTGAATGTTTACACCCCACTTTGTAGTATTCCTTGATTTACTGCGATGTGCATACAGCCAAAATCAAAAGTGTGGTGGGAAATTAATTTACTGAAACATTCTTTCAGGCAAAACTATTTTTTCTGTCTTAGTTTACCAACTCTAGTCTTACAGCCAAGATGGCTTCCCCATGCAGTGACTGTCCTTCCTCTGAATTCTGACACCACTCACACAACCAAGCCACCTTGTAGGCTGTCTCAGGTCCATCTATTCAAGTACCTTTGACGCAGTCTAAGAGTTTGCTCTTAGTAATGTCACGTAAATGTTAAGGATTGTTGTTAAATTTGAGAAGATTGCTATTAAATTTCTTTCATATAAGAATTTTAAGATTTCTGGGCATTTCATATTTTCTTCTGAGGTGACTCATCATAGATATTACTCTTTGAATTGATGGCACATTTATTGATGTCCTCCTTGTGGTCGCATTTTGAGTTCATATCTTCATTGATGCCGGTAGATTGTGTCAAATCAACAAGTAATTTAAGCCTTTCTGTGATATGTTCATATAACTCCCTTGTCTTCATTAATTGGTGTATCAAATAATCTGAGAGCCTGTTCATTACTTATATTCACATTTATCTCTTCCTTTATGAATTACAGCTTTGATTTGATCAGAGAACATTTAGAAACTGTGAAGGCAGCTATTTCCCTCTGATGAGATTAAGGGAATGAGCTGCAAGCTGCACATATTTTGTGTCACCGCCCCAGGGAATTTTAACACAGTGGGTACTAAGCGTGTCTGTGGAAGCTATTCTTACACTCCGGCAATAACTTAATGCTGCATGGAAGTGACCATGAACCACAAGAATATATTCCACTAAATGCAAACCAAAGTATCCCCCAAAGTATCTGCTTAGCCAGAGCCCCCCACATGCCTGCAGCTGCCCAGTGCTGCTCATCCAGAGGAGAGGAACATCTTGGAAGTCTGAGTGCAAAGAGACAACAGCATTAATCAACTGTAGTGAAAATAACCTTGCACACTTTACAGAAGCATATGGCCATGTGCACATACTTCCAGAGTCCCTCCCAGGGTCCTAGAAAGGGCCTGGACAAGGCAGGATTCCTGTTGTCACTGTAACAAATTATCACCAACTTAATGACTTAAAATAACATTATTTATCTTATAGGTCAGTAGGTAAGAAGCCCAAAATTAGTTTCTCTGGACTAACATCTCAGAGAGGGCAGTGCTGTGTTCCTGCCTTCTCTAGCTCCTAGAGGCCACTTTCATTCCCTGGCTGCTGGCCCTTTTCCTCATCTTCAAAGCCAGCAACTTAGCATCTTTTCTTCTCTCTGAATTCTGATTCCTTCCCTGCATCCTCTCTAACTTTGACTTTCCTATCTTATAAGGCCCTTTATGCTTACTTAAAGTACATACATTGGGCACACTGGGATAATTAAAAACGATCTCTGCATCTCAAGACATTTACTTAATCACATCTTCAGAGCCTCTTTTTAACATGCAAGGTAACATATTCATAGGTTTCTGGGGATCAGGACATGGACATGACCCTGGTGGCACATTACAGTCACCACAGGTATTTAAAAATACCAGTGCCCAGTAAAGACCAATTTAGAATTGTTTAGAGACAGCCCCAGGTATCTGTATATGTTTGTTTGTTTGTTTGTTTTTGTAGTGCTGGTGATCGACCCCATGACCTCATGCATGCTAATAAAGTGCTCTACCAATGAGCTACATCCCCAGCCCAACATCTGTGTTTTTAAAAGCTGCTCAGGAAATTCTAATGTGCAGCCAGGGCTAGGTTGAGAACCATTGTATTAGACATAACTAAGTTGAGTGAATGAGCAGAGAAATGAAAAAATTTGCTCAGGGCAGGATTTTCATTTGAAAACTTCCTTCTTTTTAGAGAAAAGAAAGCTTTTGGCTGTACTGAATGTATGCTTTCCTGCAGTTTTGGAAAATGCAGAAGAATTTCAGAAACATTGTAACTGAACACTTAGCAGAAGGGACTAGAAGCCATCTAGACACAATCCCAGTGTAACCAGTTGTCTTTGCAGAAAAGATTTGTGTTCAGAATGGGGAGGTGTTTTAAAAACACACTGTACCTGCAAAGTAACATGAATGTCATGTTTTTGAGCTTTGCTTTCATGTTCCAGAAGTGCATTTTGTTTCCTTGTAGTACTAAGAAGCGACCATGAGAGGGAGACATGCTCCTGAAAAGTGTCACTTCTACAGCTCTCCCTCCTCCTCCAGGCTAGCATGAATCAGGTGTTTCAGACAACTCCTGTTTCAGACAACTCTGTGGGTTCTCAGGTTTAGCCCCTGAGCATCTGGGTGCTGGGTATGAGAGAAATAGCTCATATTTGTCTACTCCAGAGTTAGATTCATTTCTGTCCCCTAACAGTTTTAAATATTTAAACCAGAAGAAAAAAATAAAGTATGTTTGCACGCCAGACATTGTCTTTGTGAAACTATTTGAGGAAAAATTTGAAGCCCAGAAGAATAATATTTTCCTCCAGCAACCAGCATGACTAGGAAGGGTTCAAGCAAAACTTCCAGAATGGGAGCTCTATGCCTTTGTTAATTACAAAGTAAGCATCTTAGATTTTGAATTTGGGGAGCTACAAAGATAACCTCTGGAACACTGGAAACAGGAGATAGCATGGCTCCTTGTTGCAACTCTCATTTGTTGCTTTCCTTTGCCTACTCACACATCCCAGAAACACAGAGTCCCACACATGGATGAAATAATGCATTCTACAGGAACATGTATAATGCCTCGCCCCAATTAACCTTCCCTTCCAAAAGTTAAGTGACTGATCTTTAGAAAGGGAATCTCTTTTGCAAAGGTTTAAGCAAATGCTGTGCAATTCCTTAAAGGTGACTGGTGAAATGTTGGACTTGGTCAAGGGGGCAGAATGGCTGTGCGTGTTATGGGATAACATATTTGTTATAAGAATTTCACCTTATGCAATTGTGCCAGGAGTTCAGAAAGTGAAGGCTTGGAAGGGGGTATTGGAGGCTCAGATAAAAGTCATGAACTAGTCTCTGTAAGGATTCTGGGAAGCCAAGCATGGCTTGGGCTCCACTGCAGTGGGAGCAGTTCCCTCTGTAGCTACTGCTTCTGGGAGTCCTCAACCAAGTGTCTAGTTGGTGGACCTGGGGCTCTGGGGGCCGGCAGGGCTGGTAGTCAAGAAGAGCTGGATATGAGGGAGAGGAAGTCAAGGACAAGTTGGAAACTGCCTCTGCATGCCACTCTATCTGATTGTGCAAAGACCTTCAGAGAGTAATGGCCCCTCCCTTACTCTGTCTCCTAGCTTTCAGGTAAGGTCATCTTTGGGGCAATTCTAAACTGGAACCAATCGGGAGAGGGGATTTGGGGGAAATGTAGTTCCCAACATAGCCAAGTTGATAGAACAGAGCAGCAAACAATCCAGGACACATACAGGTTCTTATGACTAATTTTGCAGATGAGAAAACTGAAGACCATCAAAGTCAGGTAAGTTGCCTAAACTCACTGTGATAACTAGAGGCAGAAGGAAGCTCAGGATTCAGGTCAGGAGATTAACAAGGGACAGACAGAGCAATCGACTTCCACCTCACCGTTATGCCCTTCATCTTCTGCGGAACTTGACTCTATTTCAAGAAGAAAACTGTAAAAATGCTCCATACATCATTTCTGAGTTCCCTTCCTAAGCTAAGAATCTATGAGTAGTCTGCATAGTGTCACTATTCATAATTGAGACTGCCTTGATTCTGTAATCTCTGGGCCCCCAAATTACAGGGGCTGTGGTAAGAAACAGTGAGATACGAGCTACTTGGTATTTGAAAGTAGAATTTTACTTGGAATGTAGAATATGTGAGAACTTGGATTCCAAAGCTCCTTAGAAATGATTTCCCAAATAGCACTGTTGCATGCAATAAAAAACGTCAGTAGATACTCTCCTAAGTGCATAAGAAATGATGATGTCCACATACTTGGCCATTTATTTTATACTTCAAAACATGCCCAAGAAACTCTGGGAGTCAATAGGCTTATACATTTTCTCAGAAGCAGACAAGAAAAGGCAATAGGAGATAAGATCAGAAAAGCTCCTAGGCCAGGCTACTCTTCTTTTCTTCTCTCTATTTGTTTCTGGCCCCAAGTTTCCTTTCTAACCTGTTTTCCATAATCCCCTTCCTTACAACCATACTAGTCCAGGGCTTGTGAAGTCTGAGCACAGGAAAAGCTAAGAGTTCATGCTGGTCCCCCAAAGCCTGGGGATGTCTGCTCAGTCCAGATAATGAGCAGCTTAGAAGATCCCAGTCGTTTGTGTTAAAGGGTTCACTTCAACCCTAGCATCGAGCTTAGCTCACTCCAGGGACTCAAACTGAACTGAAAATTTAGGCTTAAAGGGATCTTAACCCTCATGGTAATTGCAAAACAAACTCCTGGTGATCATTCAGACACAAGAGAAGCACATTTCTTCCTCAGGTTAGACCTTGCCTCAATTCTGCTAGCCTTCTCTCTGAACAACTGACCCTCGGCTTTCAACTCCACCTCTACAAAATGGACATGCTAGTGTCAAGACACAGCCTGAGGCTATGCTGCTCTGCCGGATAGGGATGGAGCCATACTCTGACAACTATTTCTGGACTAATGCATCTTTTGTTGAACTTTTGACATTTCTATATATATATTTTAAAAAGGTAGAGAAGTAATGAAAACCGCTCTTAGCTTGTGCATTTGTTTTTGTTTTTGTTGTTGTTTGTTTGTTTTGCGGTACTGGGGATGGAGCCTGGGGGCATTCTACCTCTGAGCTACAGCCCCAACCCTATTCTCTATTCTTTATTTTGAAACAGGGTCTCACCAAGCTACGGAGGGCCTCACTAAGCAGCTGAGGCTGGCCTCGAACCCAGATCCTCCAGTCTCAGCCTCCCAAATGCTGGGATTACAAGTGTGTGCCACCACGCCCAACTTGTGCATTTGTTTTAAGGGAAATAGAGTGAAAAAGATTCTTAACTACAAATGCTTTCTGTTTTTTAAAAGGAATGAAAAATGAGCTAGATATGGTGGCACATGCCTGTAATCCCAGTACTTGAGAGACTGAGACAAGAGGATTTCAGATTTGAGACCAGCCTCAGCAACACAGCAAGACCCTGTTTCAAAATAAAAAAATAAAACAGGGCTAGGGGTGCAGTTTGGAGGTAGAATGTCCCTGGGTTCAACCCCCAGTAATGCATATGCACGAGTGTGTACACACACACACACACACACACACACACACACACACACGAGTGAAGTTCATTGCTGCTATGATCTTGAATGTGACCCCCAAAATTAATATGTTGAAACTTAATTGCCAATTTGACAGTATGGAGAGGTGGGACCTTTAGGGAGTGATGAGTTCATGAAGGCAGAGTCCTCTTGGATGGACATGTCACCTTATAAAAGGACTTGAGGAGGCGAGTCCATTCCCTCAATCTCTTCTGCCATGTGAGGACACAGCAATGGGGCGCCATCTTGGAAGCAGAAAGCAAGTCCTCACCAGACACTGAACCTGCCAGCACCTTGGTCTTGAATTTCTCAGCCTCTAAAATTTTGAGAAGTAAATGTTTATTTCTGTTGTTTATAAATTTCCCAGTCTTGGGGATTTTATTTGGTGCTAAGGATTGAACCTAGGCCTTTGCACATGCTAGGCAAGTGCTCTGTCACTGAGCTATATCCTCAACCTCTAGTCTCAGATATTTTGTTATAGCCGCACACAGGCTGAGACACTTGCCTTTTGTGTTTGTTTTTGTTTTGCTAATCATCCAACAGGATTTTTTAAAATGACTCAGATAAGGTAGTCTGCAATAGGACAGTAAAGTTTTAAGATTTTTTTCTATAGTGAATTCACTACTTAAGATCTGTCTATATTGTGAATCCCCAGATTGCACATTTCTGTTTTAATTTTTTTTTTTTTTTTTTTTGCGGTACTGGGGATTGAACTCAGGGGCATTCTACCTCCGAGCTACACCTCCAGCCCTGTTTTTTTTTTTTTTTATTCTTTACTTTGAAACCGAGTCTCACTAAGTTGCGGAGTGCCTCACTAGGTAGCTGAGGCTGGCCGTGAACCCGGATCCTCTGGTCTCAGCCTCCCGAATGCTGGGATTACAAGCGTGCGCCACCATGCCCGGCTCTGTTTTAATTTTTATTAACAAAAAGAAAAAAAAAGATGATGGGGAGGGGGAGAAAGAACATTCATAACACAAACAGCTCATAGTAGTTGCAAAAATAGTAATAGTAACAGAACATAATTGACATAAATGCAGTTACCTGTAAGAATCTTAGGTTTAATCACTGCGATACATGAAAATGAACCTGAATCTACAGTCTTACTATTTTCTTCCCTAACATTGGTATACAAACCATGGAAGTGGAAACACTTTTCCTTTGTGAGTACTAAGTGTACTTGTTGGCATGTATGCCTCTGGAAACTGATGTCCCTCAACTAATGTAAGCAGTGTCTAGAATCAACTCAATAGTTGACTTTTGAAAAGAACAGGTAATTGACTTTCACAACATATATAAGAAGTTTAATAATTGCTATTCCATTTCTTTTACTTGTTTTTGTTCTGTGAAAAGTCATGTTCTAAACTTCCCTTAATTGGAACCAAGATATAGTGGATTTCTTTCCATCATTTCTTCCTGTACACACTAGACTCCATTACAAAGGGGAGCTCCCCAGAAACTCTGCCAGAACCAGTTTCCAGCAAGAGTAAGAGCATGTATGTCTATAGCAAAGCCAGTTCACACTTAGCTTGCTGCTCCAAAGCCTCCACTCAGACAACTGCTGCAAATCAGAACCCATCAAATATGTGCTCAGGTGGACAGATGGAAAATCCATTAGCCGGTAAAGCCAACTCTGTGTTCCCACATTGTTGGGAAAGAAACCACATTTAGATGATGCAGAAACAGTACAAAATTACTAGGGTCAAGCACCATTATATCAACTGAATGACTAACCTCTTTCAAGATATCACCAAGCAAATCCCATCTGGTTAGCTAAAGACTTTGTCCTACAGCAAAGTACCAAAGACCCAAGCCCACCACCAGCATCATGTACTTTCTGTAGCTCTAATGTTTCCTATCCAGAAAATTGTTATACAGACAACTTACTTCATAGGACTACAACTATTAGAGATTAAAAAGAAACTTATAAGCAAAGTACAACTATACCTCAATAAATTGAGGAAAAGGACAATGAGTAGGCTAAAAATGATCTTGTTAAGGAATGATTGGTTAGCCATACTTTCTCTAAGTTAACTCAGCATGTCTTATTTTTCTGTGAAAGCAAAATGTACCTACTTTTTCCACTCCATCTCCTGCAATTTTGGGTCCCCACAGGCCACCACCTCCTCCTGTTTGGTAGACCACTATACACACACATCACACGGGAGAAGCTGAAAAGCCTCTGGGGGAGTAGTGAGGCCTCTGTTACTGACTTCTCTTTTGTGGTTCTCTTTTGTATCGTAGGATAATTTTGGCCATTGTTTTCCCACTAAAGTTGGAACCTATTTGGTTTTCCACAAATTAAGATCACTCAGCTCTTCTCAGATTTGCTTTGGGAGTGATCTTAAAGTCGTTTATAGCCAAATGTGTAACATAAAATTTTCTTAGTTTTTGTTATAGTTTGGACCTGGAATTTTCCTGAGCTCATAGGTTGAAGACTTGGTCCCTCGTCCAACCACAGTTCAGAGATGGAGCCCTGGGAAGTGATTGGGTCATGAGGTCCATTGACCTCATTAATGGATTATCTATTGATGGCTTCATCATTTGATGGTTATTTGGAGGTGGGAGGAAATGTAGAAGGTGGGACCTGGCTGAAGGGAGTGTGTCCTTGGGGGCATGCCTTGGGGACTGTATCATCCCTGGCCAGGCTCTTTCTCTCTCTCTGCTTCCTCTACCACCCCTTTCGCCATAATGTTCTTCCTTACCAGAAGCCCAAAAACAACTGAATCAGCTGGCCATGAACTGAAATCTCTGAAACTGAGCCCAAATAAGTATTTCCCCCTTTAAATTTTTTTCTCAGGTATTTTGTCACAATGATAAGAAGCTGACTAACCCAGATGTCCATGTCGGGGAGGAGGGTGTGCAAGCTATAAGCTCACCACACACTGATGCAGACAGAGGCCCAGTCTGGGGAGGACTCAGCTTTGAAAGCAAGGGCCGCACATGCTTCCCTCCATGGGGGCCACTGCCTCACAGCACAATTTTATAAGCTCTCTCTTTCTTTTTCTCATTATGATTTTTGTGAAGTTTTCCAACTTGAATGTGATTGCCTGTGGACAAATGGCTTATGCTAGTTATTTTGGAATATAAACAGCAGTAAAAACATGTGTGTCTAGTTTCTTGAAGTGATGTTGGTGAATGTAGGTATATCAGGAGAAAATGTGGCAGAATAGAGACCAGTTTTCCAGGTATCATTGTCCCTTAGAATCTGCAGGGAATTGGTTCCAGGATTCCCTGCGGATACTAAAATTCATATATAAATCCACATATAAAATGATGTAGTATTTGCATGTAACCTACACACATACACTATATAATAAAATCATCTCTAGATTATTTATAAAACCTGATATAATGTAAATACTATGTAAATAGTTGTTATACTGTATTATTTAGAAAATAATAACAAGAAAACAAAGTCTGCACATATTCAGAGCAAACATAGCCATCATAGGCCCAACTACATTTTTTTTTCTTTTGGTACTGGGGATTGAACCCAGGAGCATTCTGTCTCTGACCTATACCCCCAGCTCCTTTTATTTTTTATTTTGAAACAGGGTTTGACTAAGTTGCTAGCCTGGCCTTGAAACTGCAATCCTCCTGTCTCAGTCTACCAAATACTGGGATTACAGGCATGTGCCACTGCACCTGGCCTAACTCCATTTTCGGTCTACAGTTGGTTGAATATACAGATGCAGAACCCACAGATAGAAGGCTAGCTATGTAGGAGGAGTGAAGCTACAGATGAAAGTATGTGCTGGTAATTTCCAAAGCAGCGCCACCCCCCTTAGGAGCAAGCAGCTTGAGGCTATCCATAGTGCCTACCTTACAAAGGCCAAGTGCTGGCTGATGTCTTCTCCAGGGCCGAGGTGGCTTGCTGGTGGCGGTGGTCACCTCAGGACTCACGGGGTCTTGCTCGCCAACTTTCCAGGCCCGCAGCAGGGAAGACTGCTCTGGCAGCTGGAGTTCAGACTTTTTGCCTGATGACTGAGTGTGGCAATCCAGAAGCAATTCAAACTCCCAAACTCCTTCTATATCAAAACAGACCCAGAAATCCCAACATGTGCAAATGACCCCTTCTTCTCTCACCTAGCTACCAAGGGATGTGTGTGTGTGTGTGTGTGTGTGTGTGTGTGTGTGTGTGTGTGTTGTTTTACAAATTAAGCTGTGAGTCTGGTTTCCTACCATCCCAGTCCCTTTATTCTTCCTGGCACGTACTGTGGAATGCCTCTCGTCACTTGTGTTTTCCTTCTCATATTCTGATATAGACAATAATCTCACTGCTTTGAGAAAAAAAATATTAAATACAATGCTCTGGTCTTGCCGTCCTCAAATCCTCAAAGGAATAAACTGCTGTATTCATGTTATTGGGATACTGCCTTAGGAAATGCATGCATACTAATCCCTCTTCTTTCAGCTCTATCTCCTGACTGCTCCCTTAACCAGAGACCACCAGCACAGAGCAGCTTTGCTCATTCTTTCCAAGCACCCTCTTATTCTCCCATCATGTCTATCACTCCCTTTTTCCCTGTACACTCCCCATACCGCCCACATCTCTCCTCTCTCTTTCCCTTGGGGCTTTCCCAGTGGCCCCAACTTCCTTAACACACAGGTCTGAGATTACTCTTCTCATATATCAAGTTGAAACATATGAAATGGACGTTAAATATTTTTTACCTACAAAGATAGCAGTTGCATATGGTCCAATCTATTATATGTTTGTTTGTTTGTTTGTTTGTTTGCACTCCTGGGAATCAGACCCAGGGCCTCATGCACGCTAACCAAGAGCTCTACCGCTGAGCTACGCTCCCAGCACTTACATGCATCTCCTTACCCCATTACAAATTCTCTTCATGCTCCTTGTGTTACAGCAGCCCCTTATACTGGATAAGTGTTTTCTTCTAAAAAATGATATGTTTTGACTATTCTTTCTTTTTTCTTTTGGCATTGGGGGTTGAACCCAGGAACAATCTACTGCTGAGATACACCCCCAGCCCTTTTTAGTTTTTATTTGAAACAACATTTTGCTAAATTGCTGAGGCTGGCCTTGAACCTGTGAGCCTCCTGTCTTAGCCTCCCCAGTACTGGGATTACAGGCATGAAACAGCACAACTAGCTCACTTTGATGATTTTTAAATTGGCAGAATAGTAGATAAGCTTCCAGTTTAATCTGAATATGATCCTAATCCATGGTTGATTTGGAATGTGTGTGATTCTTTTTGCAAAAATATCCTACTATAGCCTAAAAACTTTAAGGTCCAGAAGTTATGACTATAGACATTGATCTATAAATACTATAGAGTTTTAATAGAGTCTACATTTCAAAAAGATCATCCATGGAATTTTCATCAGTACATTCTGTCTTCGATAGAATATATTTCATATTTATTATATCATTATACAGCTCAGTTAGAAAGAACATTAGAATATTGTACTTTTTTCTAATTACCTTATATAGATTTCTCTGCCCCTCTTTTTTGTGGTCTTAACTCTATATGTAATTTTATTAATTACCAAAAGATAACTGAATCTGAGAGCCGGGCGTGGTGGCGCACGCTTGTAATCCCAGCATTCGGGAGGCTGAGACCGGAGGATCCGGGTTCGCGGCCAGCCTCAGCTACCTAGTGAGGCACTCCGCAACTTAGTGAGACCCGGTTTCAAAAATAAAGAATAAAAAATAGGGCTGGGGGTGCAGCTCGGAGGTAGAATGCCCCTGAGTTCAATCCCTAGTA
>PVLC010007271.1:0-10364 GCA_004027655.1 Graphiurus murinus | reverse complement strand
AGGGCAGAATGCAATTATACCGGTGAAGAAACAGGATTGGTAGCCTGTTAATTTCAGATTATTTATACTAGTAGGCCCGTATGTAAGGAAACAATCAGTATTTCACACCTGCCCCTCCCTCAGCTCTAGTTCTGTGGATAAGTCAGAGGAGCCTGGATTTCTTTTTCAATGATTCCATTTCTCAGAACCGTATTTTCCTCAACTGATTAATTACACCCTCAGAACATGACTCCAAATGCATCTGTAGCATTTTAGAACAAGCCTTTCATGTGTGTAATATCAGCACATACAGAAGATTTCATGAAACCACATAATCATCTATTTTAGGAATAAAATACAATGAAATTCATATAAGTTGATTCGAACTTGCCATTTGTCATCTACGAGCCATTCAAAACAAGCACTATAACTTTACTTCCTATATCTTTTTAATCTTGAGATTTGCAAAGAGCTTTGTAGTAGTCTTGATGAATACAGTCGATCTGAATGTCAGAAAAGGTGGGAAGAAGTCAAGGAATTTCCTGATGGTAGGAAGCCTGTTTTTAACCCCCAAGCTCTTTCACTGTCTTGAGACAGGGTTAAAAGACATTCTAAAAGGTCAGACTTCTCTTCAAAGATCTTCTTCCTTTATGGTTCCAAAAACACAGCCACCTTCTGCTCTCTTAAACTTGCTTTTTCTTGGTAGAAAACTAGAATAGTCTTTCTGTTGCAAAGGGAGACAGAAAATTTACATGTGTTTAAGCAATGATTTTATTTATTTATTTATTTATTTATTTATTTATTTATTTATTTATTTATTTATTTATTTATTTATTTTGTGTGTGTGATACTGGGGATGGAACCTGGGGGCATTCTACCTCCAAGCTACAGCCCCAGCCCTATTTTTTTTATTCTTTATTTTGAAACAGGGTCTCACTAAGTTGTGGAGGGCCTCACTAAGCAGCTGAGGCTGGCAGTGAACCCTGATCTTCCAGTCTCAGCCTCCCAAGTACTGGGATTACAAGCGTTTGGCACCAAACGCTTGGTTATATTTAAGTGGTTTTGACTTGTAGAAGCTTTATTTGCAGATAGGGGACAGCCCCCCCTGCTGAGTTGCTGAGATAGCTGTGTCCTGAGCAGGTTTCTGGGCCTTGACATGTCACCCAGGCCCCCTCTAACCTGCTGACCCTGCTCAGAGCAAGAACGCATCTGCCTGTTGCTGCTCATGTGAGAGGACGACTGGGTTACGAACACTGTCCTAGTTGTGCTGTGTGCCATGCTCTCTGCTGTTCTGGTCAGTGGCTCTCGCCTGTGCATCTTCTGGAGGGCTTGGTAGACAGTCGCTGGGCCCTCCCCTAGAGATCCTGATCCACTAGGTTGAGGCCTAAGGATTTGAATTCAAATGATGGTGATGCTGCTGGTTCCAGGGACCATGCTTTGTGAACCTCTGTTCTAGGATAGTTGTTTCCATTCTGGTTGTTAGAATCACTTAGAAAATTTTTAAAATACCATTGCCCAGGTCCTCAGACCAATCAAGTCAGAATCTCTGAGGCTAGGGCCAGCCATCCTCAGTTTACAGACCTCTGCATGTGATTCTGATGTGCAGACACAGCTGAGAACCACAGCTCGCTCCAAGCTGTCATACTGCTGAGGTGGATGCATTAAAGATTAGGTGATCACCATCCACAGGTGGCGAGTAAAGAAGTTGGAGCTTGGTGCAGTGTCTCACTCTGGGGTGTTTGTTACAAATGCTGATTTCCAAGGCCCTCGCCCCAGATCTATTACAGGCAATCTTGGGGGCCAGGGATGAGGACCCAGAATCTGCCTTTCAAGAAGCATTTCAGGAGTCCCTGATGCACATTTAGGTTTTTGATCTATCCGAAGAAGCACAGCTGCAGGTGGTGGAGTTCCTGTCTCCTGTCTCTGACCTCACCAGAAATGCGATTGTGAAAGAGAAAGTTTCTATTTAGGCTGTTTTGTTTTCTGAGTTCATTCACTCAAGAAAAGGAACTCATTTACTCACATATTTATAAATACATATTTATATATGAAAGACCATTATATGCACACCAGACCCTGACACAGGTGCTGGATCAATAATAAATCCCATTCAAATGATACTTACTGGTCATCTTTATTTTATTTACCTACACTAGAATTTGGATATATAAAGCAAGAATTAGCAAGAATTAGTTAAGAGCCCAATTCTGGGGTTAGACTTCCTTCTGCTTTTTACTACTGTTTAATCTTGGGCAAGTCACTTAACTTCTCTGTGCCTTACTTTCCTCAGTGGGTTTACAGGGTCATGGAGAGGATGGATGTGTTAATTCACATATAAGTGCTTAGAATAGTGCCTGTCAATAATGAATGCTTAATAATGTAACTTATGATATTTCTTTCTATTATGCTTATCTACATAGAACTAAAGGCTCAAAGAATATTTTATAAACTTAAAAGTTTTATACAGAATATACTGCTGGAAACCCGTGAAACTAAAACATGCTAGGTATACTAAAATATACAAACTAGAAAGAGGATTTTGAGGAAAGAAAGAGGAAGGAGAGAGAGAGAGACAGAGAGAGAGAGACAGAGAGACAGGGAGAGGGAGAGGGAGAGGGAGAGGAGAGGGAGAGGGAGAGGGAGGAGAGGGAGAGGGAGAGAGAAAGTGAAAGCATGGTGTGTAGGGTGTAGGGAAAAAAAATCAATAAGGAATTTTGTGTTCCTCTTGGAACTTTTTTTTTTTCCCCCCAGTACTGGGGATTGAACTCAGGGGCATTCTACCTCCCAGCTATATGCCCAGTCCTATTTTTTATTCTTTATTTTGAAACAGGGTCTCACTAAGTTGCGGAGTGCCTCACTAGGTAGCTGAGGCTAGCCTTGAGCCCCGATCCTCTGGTCTCAGCCTCCCAAATGCTGGGATTACAAGCATGCGCCACTATACCTGGCTCTTCTTGGAATTTTTGATGTGAAAATTCTCTTAGCCCTTTTGGATGCTACAACAAAATTGGGCCAACCTGCACAGAAGGGGTTCTGAGCAACCCTCACTTACTCTTAGGAGTAGAATGACTTTGGGTAAAGCAGGGGGAGGGGGAAATTTATCAAAATTATAATATATCAATTACATAATTTTACTCACAGACCTGGCTTTGTTGAACGTGGTATTTTTTATTTTTGCCTTGTTCCAGAACTTCAATCTGCTAAATAGATTAGTAAAATGTCAGTCAGCACAGCCCAAAGAAGCAAGCACACAAATAATCTATTTAACTAGCACATTTCCCCTCCACAATAATCCTCTTAATGGTCCCTGAGGCTGCCTGTCACCAGGCACACATGCTTGTCACCCATGCAGTCCCTCTTGTTTGCCAAGGTCTAAATGTTAACAAAAACCAAGTCCCCCAAAGTGAAGCGAAGCCTAGTGTTTAACATCGGTAGCTGCCTCTGGATTTTGTGATTTGATGCAGCGTTTAAAAGGACTTCACACGAAATGAAATGTGCTTCCAAATCCTGAGATAATCCACAGAGCTCCAATCCATATGCTGAATCAAAGCCAAATGGGGCTTTGCTTAATCAAAGGGCACCATTAATCAAATGAAGAATCAAACTTAAGTTCAAAGACACTTCACTGTACCTCATGCACATAAGGTAAACTTAATACACCCATCAGGAAGCAGATGGTGCACCCCTGGGGAGACGGTGAGGGTTTTAAGCAGGAGCTATTTAGCATTTAATGGAGGTGTGGGCAGGATTAAAGTGAATCAGTGAGAGGATGTTGGGCCCCTCGGGGCTGCAGAGAGGGTGTGGGGGGGGATTCTTACACCTCCGGGCCAGCAGGGGTCAGGGGGACAGCTGTTACTGGAACCAGAGTGGCTACGGCTGCAGAGCAGGGCTGCCTGGCAGGAGCTGTCGCCCTCAGGAGAGGACTCCGGAGGGACAGAGCTGGGGAAATAGCACCCCATCACTTTCCCCCACCCTCCGACCTCCTGCTGGGATTCTGCTGGGTGACCCCAGGGAAAGCAAGGTCACAGCACCCCCATGGAGCAGGGAGGGGACGGTGAATCCGGAGGGGCAGACATGTGGTGTGGCCTAGCCAGGGTTGGGGGACAGAGTCCTTAGACTTTTCCTCAGGGAAAAGAAAGGGAGTATTAAACAACGGTGCATTCTGTGCCTGTCTCTGACAAGGCACAGTGTGTCCCTCGCTCCAGCCATAAATGTCTCTGTGCTAATGGCCTTTCTCTTCTAGCTCATAGGGTTCTTGACATGAGTCCTTGATTTCTGGCCATTGCATGGTAAGTACAGGTGTTTGTAAATGACAGAATCAGGGGTGAAGTGATTCTTTTCTTCACTGTTGTTTATTACTCAATCCAGAATGGGGCATTTCAAAAGAAATGGGATAAATAACATGACACTGCAGAAGAGCATCATCTCTTAACTATGGCTAATTTAATATTGCTGTAAAATAAATTGCTTTAAGGGGGGTATGCATAAGATTTCCTATAGGTTAGTATTCTGCATAGAAATGTTCATGTATTTGAAGCCCCATATCTTGATAATTTAAAAAAATCAGTTATTGCCTGTAATCCCAGTACTTGGGAGGCTGAGACAGGAGGATCACAGATTTGAAGCCAGCTGCAGCAACTTAGTGAGACTCTGATTCCAAATAGAAAATAAAATATGGCTGGAGGTGTAGCTTGGAGGTAGAATGCCCCTGGATTCAATTTCCAGCATCACCAAAAAAAATCAGTTATTAAGTCTGGTAAATGAGGAATTGATGCTCTGATGTTACATATGTTTTTTTATTATTTTGTAATATTACATTATTATTTATAATCATGTGCTATGGAATATAGAACTTGAGCAAAATTCTCATAATTTTTCTCTCAATCCCTTCCCCTCCCTCTTCCTACGTAAAAATAAAGTATAAGTCACCACAGATGCTAAGTAATTTCTGATATAATCAATATCCTTGACATATTATAATAAGTCTTGAAATGCTTTATATGAAGCATAGGAGGAGGAATAAGGTTGGGAAAAAGTGAATCCCCATTTCCTAACATAGTCCTTCATCAAAAGGGTGGATTTGAGGTGGGATGGAAGAATCAGGATAGGCAGAGAGGAGACACGAGGAACAAGAGTGGCCACAATGGCAAGTCCAGATTCAAAGCTCATGTTCACGTACTCTGGTCACAAACAGCACAATTACATCAATTGTTAGACCTTACTCAAAGGCCACCTGCGCACTGCCTCTGTATGCCACACCTTCTGTCCAGCCCTCCAGGTGACTTCAGCATCCCACTGTTTAAGTCCACAGAGCAGAACAACACTATCCCCTCATGGGGAAACTATTAGAGATTTGTTTGCCATGAAGAAAACAGCTGCTAGTAGGTAATGATTAATATATCCAGTCTCCAACACAAAGGAGAACTCAAACCTCTCCCATAGGTTTTACAGGTAGAAATGGGCCTGGCCTTCTTCCCGACGCCTGCACTCTCCCCATCTCCCAGAGTGTGTGCTTCTTTCCTTCTCTCAATAGGATCGGTCTGTGCCTCACTGGGACCTGTCCTTAAATTCCTCTCTGTGATGATGTCAAGGACCTGCATAGCCCAAGTTAAGGTCCACCTTCCTTCTGGGGACTTCCTCACGACCCTCATCCCCAGTGACAAATTCTGTTAATAATGTGATCATTACTCCTGCAGTCACTTCCCCTTGGCGCCCTGAAACTTTGTCCCCTTCTGTGTTCACGCCTTTCTGTGCCTGCCCTAATAGTCTGCTTTTCCATTTCCTGGGTTGGCCTCACTCCCCCGAAGGCTGACACTTCTGAGACTTCAGATTTGCCAGACTCTGGTATCTTAGCTTCTTACTGTACCTTAGAAACAGACTTAAAAGCACCAGTTGAGCCAGGCATGGTGGTGCACACCTGTAATCACAGTATTTTGGAGGCTGAGACAGGAGGATCACAGGTTCAAGGCCAGCCTCAGCAATTTAGCAATACCCTATTTCAAAATAAAAGGGCTGGGATGCAGCTTGGAGGTAGAATGCCCCTGAATTCAATCCCTAGTACTAAAAAAAAAAAAAGCACCAGTTAGTGCTGGGCACAGTGGTGCACACCTTTAGTGCAAGGATTAGACAGCCATCTTTTTCTTTGCCATTATTGAGCAACTGAATTCAAAGGTGAGTCCCACTATCAAGAAAACTGAAGGAAAAAAACCATACAAACTAGGTATAGATTATTTTAAAAAAATAAATAATTTTTTCAATTCAGAAAATTATTCACTAACCTATTCCTGATAAACCTTTCATGAATTCAGATTGTGGTTCAATAAAAAAAATAATTATAGTATACTTTCAGAAATCTCTTAGGAATATGTCTAAGGTATGTCTAATTCCATTTTTTGTGTCTTCTGGAGCTCTTTAGATGACAGAAGTTGTTGGTAATCTATTCTATTTATCCATTCTTCCCATCACTACCCAGGTGTTTTTATTTATTTATTTATTTATTTATTTATTTTTTTTGCGGTACTGGGGAATTGAACTCAGGGGCATTCTACCTCCGAGCTACACCACCAGCCCTATTTTTAATTCTTTATTTTGAAACAGGGTCTCACTAAGGTGCAGAGTGCCTCACTAGGTAGCTGAGGCTGGCCGCGAACCCGGATCCTCCGGTCTCAGCCTCCCAAATGCTGGGATTACAAGCGTGCGCCACCACGCCCGGCTTACCCAGGTGTTTTTAGAGAGACAATACACCTTGCTAAAAGATTATATTTACCTGACTGCTTTGCAGGTATGTGCAGGCCTGTGATGTCATTAATTCTTGGCCAGTGAGCTATAGGCAGGAATTCTACATGGGACTTCTGAGATATCTCCTTAAAGAAAAGAAGTGAGCCATACCTCCCTCATCTTGCTGCTGAGAACATGGACATAGTGTGTTTCAGCAGCCATACTGGGCATGAGGTGAAAGCTACACACCGAAGATGGCACAGCAGAAAGGTCTCTGGTGACACTGTGGAGCCACCATCCTGGTCCTACACTGCCTACCCCTGAGCTTTCTTTCTTTCTTTCTTTCTTTCTTTCTTTCTTTCTTTCTTTCTTTCTTTCTTTCTTTCTTTCTTTCTTTCTTTCTTTCTTTCTTTCTTTCTTTCTTTCTTTATTTTTGTGGTACTGGGGATTGAACCCAGAGGCATTCTATCTTCGAGCTACACCTCCAGCCCAATTTTATTTCTTATTTGGCAACAGGGTCTCACTAGGCTGATGAGAGTCTCACTACTTGCTGAGGCTGTCCTCAAACCTGTGATCCTCCTATCTCAGCCTCACAAGTACTGGGATTACAAGCGTGTACCACCACACCTGGCTTGAGCTTCTTTTAGATGAGAGAGAAACACACATCTATTTTGTCTCAGACACTTGCCTTGTTTTGTTTTCTGTTATACGCAGCTAAATCTAATCCTAACTAATACACTTTATCTTCAAATAAAACAATCTTCTATAATTCTGTTCTAGTAAAAAGCCCCAAATAGTAACAAATTGATTTTGGCTTTTGTGTAGATGCATAGCTTTAAGAAGCATGGTATGCTTTCTCTCTAGCTTGTGGTTAATATTGCCTTTAAGAACTTAACATGATACTTCTTGTGGTGGCTGTGTTTTTATATTGTTCTTTACTACATTCATTTTACTCACATTTTAATAATCTCTTCATAAGCAGTTCAAGTCTTAGTTTTGAAAGTATTTCCTAAAGGTAATCTGGCCAATTAAGTTAGTACTAAATATCTTTTTTTTTTTTTCCAGTTCTGGGGATTGAACCCAGGGGTATTCTACATCCAAGCTACACCTCCAGCCCTATTTTTTATTCTTTACTTTGAAACAGCATCCCACTAAGTTGCAGAGGGCCTCACTAACTAACTGAGGCTGGCTGCAAACCTGTGATCCTCCTGTAGCCTCCCAAGTACTGGGATTACAAGCATGAGCCACCATGGGCCCTCAATCCATCTTAATAGGAAAAATCAATACTATTTAATCTACTTCTAGGGACCATCTACATTATTTCTGGGGCTCATTTCATTAGTTTCCTCAATGTCTCCCCTGCTCCAGATTCTTCAAGATTATCAAAATCTTGAATCCATATCCTGTTTTGCAAAATAGAGACCTCTGCAACCCAGTCCTATGGCCTTCTGAGCACATAGAAAACAGGTGAACATCACAGTCTCATACAGCTACTTTAAGCCACAAATGACATCAGTCTGCTGTCCACTGGGAGGAGGCCTTGCCTCAGTGTGAGTTCAAAGGGCTCATTTCTCTGTTCAGTCTACCTTCCAGAGTCCCAGTCTATCCCACCAACATCCTCTTGGAAACCCAATTTCCAAGAGGAAGGCTCCTAGCTTTTCTTTCCAAGAATCAAAAATAAGTAAAGGAATGAAGAGTTTGTGGAAATGAAGCTTGTCGAGCATTTAGATAAAGCAATACAAGAGCATTGAATAATGTGCTGATTTGGCTGTTAGTCACAGGGATAGATTTCAATTCATGTGCAAATGGAAGGAGTGTAATGGGTTGTTTTTCTTAAGAACTTTAAATAGATTATTACCTTCTCTATTTTATTGAGCGAACTCTCTAGCTACTCATTGTACAAGTATTTCCTGCACCAAATAGCTCACATTTTATTCATCCACATTTTGAGGGCACTTCTCCCTTTTAACAGGCTACTTCAGTTAATTACTTTTCTCTTCCTTCTCTTTTTTTTTTTATATATGTAATAATCAAAGCCTAGGAGGGCCCTTCCTGCCTAAGAGGTTGGATTTTATTACTCTTTTTAAAAAAGCCTCCTTCATTTACCACTCTCTAGTACATTTTGAATTGTTCAATCACCAAGAGGCAGTGAATTTCTTTTCCTTAGAAAGATATTTTCAGTTCTAGAAGAGAAATAAGTGTAAAACACAATTATTTTCTCAGGAAAAAAGCTATAAAGTGAAGTAAAGATTAATGTTAAACTAAAGATGTCATCCATTTCTTATAAAGAACTAAATTTCAATAACAACATTAGGGAAAGTTTCTGAACATTTTCTGTTGCAATTTTAAAGATCAGTATAATATTCTGCAAAGGAATTAAGTTTATAAATGTCAACCAGGCATTAGCATTTGTAATCTCTCTCTTTTTTTTTTTTTTTTTTTTTTTTGGTACTAGGTATTGAACCAAGGGGCATTCTACCTCCAAGCTATACCTACCAGACCTTTTTTTAATTTTTGTTTTGAAACAGGGTCTCGTTAGGTTGCTAAGAGTCTCACTAAATTGCTGAGACTGATCTGAAACCTGAAATCCTCCTATCTCAGCCTGGGATTACAGGCATGTGCCATCATACCCAGCTATTTGTAGTCATTTTTAAAAATCACAGTGTTCTTAAAAATTAAAAAATAAATAAATAAATAAAATGGGATACCATGATGAAGATATGGCAATTTGACAATTTCTAAATATCTGCATTTTTTTTTTTTACTTTATAGCCACCAACCCTTTCAGAGCATTACTAGGCCTTTCATGAATAAATATGGACTTTTAAATAAAGACAGATTACTTATTTATTAATTTACTTATGGTGTTTGGGGATCAAGCTCAGGGCCTCGTGTATGCCAGGCAAGTGCCTCCTTTTAGGGGAAAGCAGAAAAAAAAATGACATAGGGTAAAAAGTTATAGAGTTCTCAGTAATCCCAAGAGGACTTCTAAAGACACCATCCTTGAGATAGGATAGAAGAAATAAAGGAAATAGGCAGAAAGACATAAAGGAAGGAAGAGGAAATATAACTTTAGTATAAAAGCTTACTTCTCAAGCCAGTTCTCTCTCCCAGGCCTGTCTCTTCCAAATTCCTGGGAAATCTACAAATCTTCATTCACAATCTTAAAGTTCCTGAAAATTCACTCACTTATCATAATTACCTTGTGCACTGTTAATTATTCCACCAATAATAGTTTAAGCAAGAAAGATATGATACTGGTTGAGAAATCTGTAATTTAAGGGACTTGCCAGTTTATCTGCTGATCCAACACTGAAGATCATGATCTGCCTAAGGCTGCAGAACATGACCAGCCCACCATAAAATGTCCTGTGACCATGGGCTGATGTCATCCTCAGACCTTCCCATACCCACTCTTCTCCAAGTTTTCTTTTTAAGAAGAGCTGTAAACCCCTAGAAGGCATCTCTCTCTTGAGATGGCCCATGTTTCCCCTTGAATATGTACTCCTTGCTTTCCTAAATAAACCTCTGGTTATACCTCTGACTGTTGCATGCTGAGGTTCTTTTCCATCTGGTATGCTAAGTACCCCATTGGTTCTGAGTTGAATTGTTGAGTCTCAGTCTCTCTCTCTCTCTCTCTCTCTCTCTCTCTCTCTCTCTCTCTCTCTCTC